>CM068322.1:35952938-35960438 GCA_034766995.1 Acanthacorydalis orientalis | reverse complement strand
CGCCTTAAACTGAAGCGAGAGAGAAAAAGAGAGACGACAAACAAACACGTTTTAACAGTCATTTGGTATATTGCTTTATTAGATTAAAAATGGTTAACAATATTGAAAATACAACAGATTTCACGTATATATATATATATATAAAAACGTACATTTAAAAAAAGTGTTTTAAAAGTGAAACGTATAAAGCACCTGCAGGGAGACGACTCGTCCGGTCGTCGGTCGCGTCGTCGGACGGCGGGGGGCGCGCGCTGGCGCGTCGCCCCCGCGACGCCGACGACGCGAGGAGCGCGAGCGGACACCGCGAGAAAGTTCGTTCGGTTAGTTCAAGCGGATATATGAATACGTTAATTGGAAAAATCGATCGGTCTAGCTAAACTATTCATCAACCCTACGCTAACTCTAATCGCATCATTGTTAATACAACAATAACAACAACGACAATAATAATGATGATGACGACGACGACGACGACGACGGTGGTGGTGGTGGTGGTGACGGTGATGATTGGTTTATTATTCTAGGATTTCCTAACGTGCGTGTCGGTTGGTCGCCGCTCGATCGGATCTCGGTCCGATCACCGATTCGGCCCAGGTTTTGAAAAACGTGCGCGTACGCCGCGAACCAACGAACATTTACATTCAATAATTAACTATCTACCTATCTACCTACCTATCTATCTATCTAACTAACTGATTGACTAACTAAACTAACTACCTAACCGATTAAATGACTATCTAACTGACTGAGACAGACTACCTAGATGTCCATTTATCAACTAAACTATTCTCGAAAGTGAGTGTGTGTGTGTGTGTGTATACTAAATATGATAACTGACTGACAAAATAGAAAAGGAAAAAAAAAACACAAAAAAAAACGAAACAACAACGCGGAAACGAAACCGCCGCTTCACTGTAGTCGATCCGGAGACACGCGTCCCCGGACCACAGCCACCCACCCGCCCGTACTATGACTATGAAAAGGCTAACAGACTAACTAGTTTCGCATATTTGGTAGTTGTCGCGGACGAGGACCCGCGCTTCGGTCGTCCGATCGGATCCGAGCGCGCCCGGCAGACGGACGACGGCGGGGCGCGAGTCGTCGACGCCGTCGTCCGCCGTCGCGTGTCCCTCTCTAAATCGTCCGGCGCCGACGCTGTCGACGGCGCTGTCCGGTCGGCGTGCCGATCGTCCGTTCGAACAGCGCGACGTCGAGCCGCGCCGACGACACGCGTCCTCCCCGTTCCGCGCGCACGAGCGACCTCGACGATCGCGATCGGATCCGCGGATCACGTTCACACGAGGACACGCCGCGACGCCGGGAACCGGTTTCGGAGCGACGCTGCCCGTCCCTCGCTCCGCGAATATTCCGGACAGTTCCGGCGTGCGGCGCGCGAAAGGAACGCACGTCTGGCTACACAACAATGGTGCCGAGAACGAGGCACGTCGAGTCCCGTCCACAACGATAACTCCGCTCGATCGAACGAATCGCTCCGGCGCTCGAAAGGAACCCGTCCGACTCTGATTCTCGCCAGAAACGATGGCAAGATCGCCGGATCTTCTGACGAACAGCGCTCACGGCCGTTACGCAGAACCGGCGTTTCGTTTTTTTCAAAAAAAAAAAAAAAAACTATCCGGACAAAAAACCGGAATTTTTATAGGATTTTGATGAAATCGCTATTATTTTTAGGCATACGAAAAGTCGAACAGAACGAGAAAGCGGAACGAGTGAAAAATCAATTTATGAAATTTCGAAGAACCTTCTAGGATGTCGAACGTAGAGGTGCCGCACAGCAGCATTACCTTGCAGCCGAAGCGTTTCCGTACACTGACAACGGGAGGATAGTCCCTATTATAGGGGAGGATCGATCCTGTTGCCACTTTAATATGTTCATGCAAAATAATTATGCAAATAAGTATGCAAAACAATGCAAAAAATTAAAAAGAAGTTCCTGAAGAAATCATTTACTGAAATAAAACTGTCACGATATAAAAAGGAGCATTTTTCGAAAAAAATATTGCAAGGAAATGTTACTTCACCTTTGTTTAAATACTTTTTTTTAATAGGATGCATTGAAAGCGTTAAATGATTATTCGGGTGACGAAAAGGCAAAACGGCATGCGGGCCGGCAGTCGAGCCTGAAAAAACCTACGATATTTGATGTCTCCGGCCAGTTATCGTTGCATTCGGAACGCGATTACATAAAACGATTACGTTAATTATTACAATAAATAAATGAAAACAAATAAATAGAATCCGATCAGTTCTTCTCTCGTATTGATAACAATCGACCATTGTTGCATGTTCGAGCCGTTACTTTCTGCCGCACGAGCGCGTTCACAAAAGTCCATCTATTTATTTATATTTATACGTGTTCGGTGCGTTCGATCCGTTCTCGTATCGTGCGAACGTGGGGAGAGAGAGAGCGAGAGACGGTACAAAAATATGATGATAGACGTGTATCACTAGGGTGACGACACCCCCTCCCCGTCCGGCCTGTTCGAGCGATTCTCCGCGAGAGACGAGCAGCGCGTCGCACGACACGGAAACCGGATCGACCGCTCTCCGTATCCGTTTATTTATCGACACGGACGTCGATTGTTTCACACCTCAATCGTCCGGCGTCGAACACACATTATCCCGCTGCGTTGTTCGTGCGCGCTCCCCGCGCCGACTTCCGCCGATTCAACCGTCGACAGATCGGCGCGGAGCGCGCCGACGTCGATGAAACGAGGTCACATCGAAGCGCGGCGGTCGACGACGGTTCGAAACCCTGCGCGCCCGGCACTCGTTCGCGCGTCGCTTCGGTCCGCGCCGGTCGCGGAGGGCCGAGACGGCGCGCGCGCCGGCCGCCCGCCGGCTACAGCGGACCGGTCGCCGATCCGGGCCGGTCCGTCGCGCCGCGTCCGCGCGGCCCGCTCTGCTCGCGGTCCGACGGCCGCTCGATCTTCGTCACGGGCCGACGTCAGAGCAGCGGCGACAGCGAGCCGCTGTACGACGGGATCGTGGATCAGCCCTGCGCCGGCTCCAGCAGATGGCTGCTGCGTCGCTGTTCGTCGGTGCGCAGCTTCCACTGGCGTCGGTCCATGCGCTGGATGTCGCTGTAAGATCGCTCTGGAAAACACGCGCAGAATTAAACTGAAGTACGGAGCGGTCGTCGTTATATCGGGGTTCTAGCGCGCTCTGACGGTCCGCGAGTGCGGTGTCGAAACATAACACGACCGGCACTAGCGTTCGTGAGAAGATAAACCGAAGATTTTTCAAACGGGAGAGAGCGCGCTTCTCAAATCAATTGTATTTAATTTAACATTAATTAAAATACTAACGATAAAGTCGTTAAAAACGTTACACCTGTCTAGTCATATAGAGGTTCCATTTATTGAAGATGCGCAAGAAGTCGCACGTATACATTCCAATACATAACGGAAGCTATAAAACTGAAAACTGTACGATAATATATGAAACGTGCAGTTAATGAAACGATAGAAGTGTTAAGTGAATGTGTCGCAAATTTAAAATTCGGAACTAGTACGGTGTTTTAATGCAAGATGTGAGGACCGCGCGGGTCGCTGATCGGCTATCGATAGCGACAGTGCTAAATGCCATCGAGTCAAAGCACCCTGATCGGGCGGAAGTCCGAAAAATCCGATCGGGGTTAAAAGTCGGTTATCAGAATGCACGGCCGCGCCAATGGATCTGAACGGCAGACGACGAACGAACACAACGAAGCGAATCTCGACGCACCTCTGTACTTAATGATCTGCTGGTTCTGCACGTGCGGCGTCATCTCCTGCTTGGTCTGCGGCAGGGCGCGTATGTTCCCCGCCGAGACGACCGTGTTGATCGGCGGCGTCGTCGGCGCGGCCGTCCTGTGCGTCGAGTGGAACGACCCGCGTCCCTGGCTGATGCCGCGCGCGAACATCGACTCGATGTACCTGTGGTTGTCCTGGTGATTGCCGGCCGCCGGCTGCTGCGGCGTCTTGTTCGCGTAGTGCGGCGACTGGACGTACCTCGCCGCGTGCGCGCCGTTCGCGTACGGCGCCTGCTGCTTCGCGTTGTGCGGCGCCGGCTGCTGCTGCTGCTGCTGGTGCTGGTGCGACGGCGCGGCGAGGAAGAACACGTCCTGGTTGAGCCGGTAGCCCTGGATCGGCTGCGCGGACGCGTGACGGTGGCCGAGGCCGCGGTACGTCGACGCGACCGACGACGGGCTGTCGCCGCCGCCGCCGCCGGCGCTGTGGCCGCTGCTGTCGCACGACGCCGATATGTCGATGTCGGTCAGCACTGGAAGAACGAAACGAGACGCCGTCATGATTCGATTTCACGTTCGACACAGGTTCGAGCGAGCGTCGAACACGAGCCGGACGACGGCGCACGTACGCGACAGCCTGTTCGAGTTCGTCGTCGAGTTCCAGTCGTCGTCGTCGGGCGGCACCCAGCGGCGGTCGCGCCGCTTGATCGCCAGCGCCTCCTCTAAATCCGGCACAGAGTCACAATGTGCCGACAAGAGGTCATCTGCAAGGAAGACGAGCGCACGGTTACGGCGCGACGATAACGGACCGGCCGGGCCGAGGCGACGGCGCTCACCGTTCTTCCGTCTCGCGTACAGCCACTCGTCGAGCGCGAGACTCTGCACGGAGTTCATGTTGTTGTTGTCGCGCGAGTTCCGGTGCTGCACCATCAGCGTCTTGCGTCTCTCCTTGCTGCTCAGCATGCACTCCTCGAGCAGCTCGAACCAGTCCTCGAGCACGCCGTCGCTCGTTCCGTTCGCGTTGCCCTGGACCGGCGTCTGCGGGGGAGCGCGCAGCAGGATCCGGCCGCCGCCGCCGCCGGACGACGCGCCGCCGGGGCCGAGGTCGAGCGACACCGTGCTGTACGTCTTCTTGTTGTGCCACTCGACGCGCTCGACGTCCGCTAGCTTTATCTGGAACGAGAACGACGGCGGGTGACGGTGCCGGCGATCGGGCCGGCCGGCCGGCGAGCGTCCGTGCGGGGCTCGCAGACGGGCACCCCTGCGTCGCTCGTACGCGCGTTGTCCGGTCGAGATCGACGACAATCTCAACGGTTCGGTTGAGCGACCGAACGCGGCACTCGTTTAGTTGTAAACGAGGGCGAGGTGCGAACCCGCGTATTCAATCGGAGGTTGTTTGTCTAAGTTTGGTGTGTTTTTGTAAGTAAAGTAAGTGAGTTTTTGGTGTGTGTTTCAGTAAGGTAACTCCCATTATGAAAAAGAATAACATTTCAAAGCGCAAGGAAAAAAATTTTCTTAAATGTAAATTTTAAAACGGTCTATTCAGTTCGAACATAGAATTTCCGAAAGGCGAGTGGTTGAATCATTGATTATTTAATATCAGATTAAATCCATGGGAACTGGAAAGTCTCGACAATACATGAAGTACGTAAAATACTACTGACGCATCAACCAATCAAACCAAAAGAAATATATATACATAAATATATATATATACATGTATATATAATAATATAATATATCTAAGCGAACGACGGCCTCTAACCAGTCCGACCGTTTCAACGACGGTCGATCTCGGCAGTCGCGGCTTCTTACACCGATATCATGGGTTCGCTGCGTCCTAATTACCCGGAGCGCGTTCGTGCTAATCACGACGTTCGAGTGTAGGGCGAAGGCTCGTCGTTTGACGAACTCCTCGACTGTGGACGTCGTGCGGGGTGCCCGAAAGACCGACACCGGATGCGAACAGCGAACACCGAGCTCAGGCATTCGCATTCGCAGATCCGTCCACACGTTCGGCGTTCGGCCAAATTCCGATAGCCGCATGTGTGGCGCCGGCCCAACGAAGGATCGAACTCGAATTGTTAAGAGATTTATCGAAGAAACAAACCGAGACGAGTACGCGCGTCGCTCGATAGATGGCATTCGTCGACCGTACTGCAAGCCGAGCACGCTTTCATTCCTAGTGATAAAATTACTGGGAATTATGCAAATTTGCATACAAAGAGGCACTTTGTATCTACATATTTTCACATGCAAAACACAGGGTCATCATATACACACATGCATACCTGTATGCATGTACATAAACATATACACGCACACACACTCGCACGCACACACACGTACGCACTATATAGGACGGAGAAATCGCACCGTGCGAATCGATATGCTCGTTCGCTTTCGATGCCGGCGCGTCTCTCTCCAGAAGGAAAACATAAATACACAGACGGAAGGCACGTACGAGTGCATGTGCAACATTTAATTTGCGTTCCGTCGAATCAATAGTTGCGACGTTTCCTGTCTAGCGGTCACGGAGACAAACCGCACGACGGGTGCTAGGAAAAAACGCACGCACGCCGTGTTCCCCGGTTCACTGGAAATCCGCGTCGACTAATCGCCGCTCGGAGGCTTCTGTTTAGCGCTAAATCGATTACCGTAATCGTCGCATCTGCCGATCGATCGCAGCGAACGCACGCGACGCCGAGTCTACCGAAATTTTAAAACGGTCGCGGCCGCGCGTGTCGCACAGACGCGCGCACGGGCACGTAGAGGCGACGATCGTGCGCGGAGGTCGGGCGACCGACTGCACGCGGCCTCGTACCGACCGAAAAGGCGGCACGTGTTGGACTGTCGCTCGGCGTGGGATTCTTCGGAGAAGATTCGAGGCCACCTAGCACGAACCCCTCGCGATATGCGCTCTCTTATACACGGACGAAACGAAATGTTCCAGTGCGATTCTCACATTCAAAATTCCCCGCCCATATCTTACACATGTATCAAGTACGGCCAGCGCCTTCCAGATCGCACGGACAGGATCTGATATTAAACAATCGACGATCGATCGTCCCACCTCGCGGGAATTCTCGGTTCGAACCGAAACGGCCGTTCCGGAATCCGCATGTTCTTCTTCCTCTCGAAGAGGCGCCGAAACGAACCGCGTCGCCGCTCTTCTCCCCTCCGCTTTGTTTCGACCGATCGACCGACAGATCCGACTCACCTTGAATATAAAGTGGCCCATGTCGGACGAGATCATCCGGTTGTTGGCGCGCTTGAAGCAGTGCAGGTAGTCGCGCGTCAGCACGAAGTAGCGCTCCTTCCAGCGGGAGAACAGGCGGTCGCGTTGCTGCCACAGCAGGCCGCGCTTGATCGCGTGGAAGCCGGTGTCGAGGCCGCCGGTCGTCGCGCCGCTGCCGACGCTGCTGCCGGACACGCTGTGCGTCTGCGAACAAACGGAACGGATCATAGTCGTCGTCGTCGTCGTCACACGAACCGATGCTGTCGGACGTGGCACGGTCGCGAAGGCGACGGGACGCGCGCGCGCGGCCGTCCGCGAAACTGATCGACGATCCGGGTCGAGGCCGCGCCTCTTACCGAACACGCGAAGAGCAAAAATATTAAAGCTAATCGACGACCGTGCCCGCGGAACAACAACAACAACGACGACGAAAAAAACACACATTTCTCCGGCAAATCCTTGAATTTAAACCGCGTCGATTTCCTGCCGACTAATTATGACATTAATTTCGGCG
>CM068322.1:35837938-35945438 GCA_034766995.1 Acanthacorydalis orientalis | reverse complement strand
ATATCGGCCGGTCGCTCGCTCGCGAGACGCGCGATCGAATCGCGTTTCCACTTCGGACGATCGTCCGACAAGTGCGACTCGGAACGATGAGTTTTTATTGTTGGAAACGAGACGCGTGCCCGACGACGGAACCGACCACCCCCGCACGGAAACTGCGACCGACGTGCGCGTTCACGGATAGAGGAGGACCGTGGGATCGGTCCCATTCGAAACGAACGACTGTTCCGTGTAGCGGTACAGGTCTCTGGCACTGTGCCCGAATTCATTTTCTTAAACGGTTTTTTTTTATGTTATCGCAACGAATTTACATCCGGTCAAACATGTTCAAAGAGTATCCCGAGTACTGCATATTGAATAATTTATTTATTATCAGACGTCAGTGTTCATATAATACATGATGTTAGATACACGGTTCGTCGAGACTCTGACGGGGACTGATTTAAAACATAGTCCTGCTGCGCCGTATCTCCACAAGTAGTTGCGTTGTGAAGTCTGACATTTCAGCTGTGGCCGCCGGAAATTTCAAGGCGTAAGGGCGTCCACGTCATTAGTTTTGACATTAAATGTGACAGCGGTCTATTGACATCCCTCGAAAAAAAAACACACCATAGAACAACAAAGGGACGACGATTGAATTTCGTTTTTAGCCGGACAGAACAGCTGACGAAACGTTGAAGAGCGTGTACGGTGGCGACCGCTTCGACGTTTCGAGAAGGCTTCGGTCACAGTTGTAAGTGCGACTCCGAACGCGGTGCGCGGCGACCGCTTCGAACGCATCCAGCGGCACGTTGATCCAGAACGAGTGCGTTTCGAATAGAAACGAACGGAAACGAAAAATGATTCATGTCTCGCGATGACTTCCTTTCGGTACCAGTCGCACCGCACCCCCCGAACGACCGCGTATGAGAGACGAGTACGAATTTGCGGCCCGACCTAATGCAATAACGTTCGGATATTTGCGACTGTATCGATTTTAAAGCTCGATTTCGCCGCAGAACGGAAGAGGCACGGGCCGTACAAGTATTCTTTTCGTGCACGACGGCGAAGTGTCTGTGCGCTGTGCGCGCGTGTGTGTGTGTACGTACAGGCGTGGAACTAGCGTGCGACCGGGTCGAGTGTAAGAGCCCGTTTCTTGGAATTTCGGCGAACGAAGAGTGTAAAGGTCGTGGATCGGTCGTCGGCGGACGAGAGGGATCAGTCTGTTCGACGGCACCCGGTTCGACTGTCTGCGACGAGGTCGTCAACCCTGGCGCCCGGTCTCCGTCCGTCGACATCCACATCGGCGCGGACGCGAGGAGTGAGAGGGGCCGCGCACGCACGCAACGCTGTTTACACACACACACACACAGACACAGCGAACGGCTGATTGCGGGCGACTCGTCCCAGATACACCGTCGACAATAACAATGGGATCTCGAGCGGCGTCAGCAGCCGCCGTATCGCGAGATGCGCGCCTCGGCCGCCGCAACAACAATAAACGTCTCTGTTATCTGACGGAGCGTTTGTTCCCCTTTGTTCAGACGACACGCGGCGCGTGAAGTGGTCCGATAACGCGGGATCCGCGACGAGGCCGGTTGCGTCGTCGGCGCGCACGCGATACGTACGGAACGCGCGCTCCGTACGTGCCCGGCCCGGCGCTCGATCGACGGCGCCGACGTTCGCCGAGAAGTGTGTCGGACGCGCGCGCCACGATAGCGTCTCGTTCTCGTATACACGGAGGGACACGTGCGTTCACACGTACGCACGCACACACACAGAAGTGTCGAAAAACGCACGAACAATGGACGGCGGCCCCTTTCTTTTTCAACTCTCGACCGCATTGTGTCGTGCGAGAGAAAGCATGTCCGAGTGTGTCGGAATTCGGGACGGCGATAAGAAGACGCGGACGATTGCCCGACTGAAAGAATGAACGATTGGAAAACGGTCGAGTTTGTCGGTCCGTGTTCGTTTCGGGACGTTCAGGTGCGGCTTATGAAATCGATCGAATCCCGCAGAATCGTTCTGAAATCTTGTCCGAGCGGTTCGTTCCACTTCTCGAGCGTTTTTTTTTTTTTTTTTTTGTAAGCTTCGGTGCTTCTGCATTCGCTTCTATGAAAAAACAACGAACAGTGAACAAGGAACGTGTGCGTGTCACTCTCCGAGATAATTATGCTGCGCATCTTCCCGCCGGTCGACCTATCGTCGCGCAGATAAACAAAACATTGATTTCATTCTCTTCGAATCGATACACTCTATTCATTCGATCGCAATGCGTTCCATCGAAATTTTCCATCCAAATTTTTATTCATCAACATTAAAGTATTCAACGCAAGAATCACACTTGTTTCATTCGAATCGGTTAATCAGAACAGAAGTTATAACGTTTTTAAACAGACATTTGACCGAATTCTCATCAGTTTTGATTATCATCTTAGTTGTCATTAAAACAGGTCAGTCACAGGCGACTAGAGTACAGAAACCGTACGCAGTAGGCTGAAAAACGTTTTCAGTTCTTTTGTTTCACAGCCAGCTACCGACGATTCATCAGATTTCGATATAATTAAAACAATATAACGACGGCATCGAACGACACACCGATATTTTCATCGATTTTTCACTCCAATTCCGAGCGAAAAGATGCGCCGTATCAAAAATTCACGAGTCCACGCTGAAGTGCTTATGTTGGGATGTGCGCGTCTGTCCGAAAGTAGAGGAGCCTGTCGACTGTGCTGAAAAATTAGACAGCTCTCGCGACGGCCGGTCTCGCGACATCGGTTTGCATCTTCAGAATATATTCCACAAACGCGCGAGCGACGAGCGCACGCGGAAAGACGACGTTTCGAGTCGAGGCACGCGCGTTCGCCTGCGATCGAAAACATCCGTACACGGCCGTTTCCCGTGCCGCACGTGACAGTATGGGCCCCCGCCGTCGCCGCGCACGCTTTCGAATTTGAATAACAAGAACTTAGATTCGGCACTCGGTCCTTCGAAGGTTGCCGCCGTCCGTCGAGGTCAATGGCGTTTCGCACTGCAGTTTCTGACTGTTTGTTTGTTTTTTCGCTCGTTCGGTCGATCGAGTTCGCTGTTGTTGTGTTACACGCGTTCGGTGCGAGGACACAGGTGAAATATCATTTATTATTAGTGGCCATAAAGGGACGGAGGAGGCGGGTGAGGGGGGAGCGTTTCGATGTCTGTTTGTATGAGCAAACGTAATATTAGGTAGGCCGATCGATCGGTCGCGAGTATCGGTTCGTGAACGCCGGTAGTGCAGAACAACAACGCCTTGCGTTACCGATCTGCGTCTCGCTATCTTCCATGTCGGTTTCATTTCTAGCAGATCCGCGACAAAATAAACAGTGCAGGTTCCCTGTTTCTGCCTGATCAGACCGTCACACGATGTCTCCCGCGTTCAACGACCTCCACTGCGAGCTTCGATCCTGCTATACTTCGAACGGGATTTCCTGTCGACATCTACAGTGGAATTTTGCCGACTTCACAAGTTATACGTTCGTGCACACGACACTAGCACTACACAGGAGATGTTAAAACGTAGAACGGGGAAAACAGCAGACAAGTACAATTGAAATCGGAACAATTGAACATTTTCACGACGGACGGAGGATTTTATTTTTCTGTGCATGTCTGTACGCATGCGTGGGGCAATTCGAAAAGTTCTCGAGCTAATAACGGACGGCCGCGTTCATCTTTTCGGAATTACTGTGACTGTTCAACGCAATCTCTTCGAATATCAACACATTTTGTCTGGCGATGCTCCGCTGCCTTCGAGGTCTTCAAACTAGCCGTTAACTGCCACTTTAAGATTATAATTTGAAGGAAACGACGAACCGCAGATCGATTTGACGTTTCATAAATATTTACAAGAGAAATATGGAAATACGGAGTGGCAAAAATTTTAGACACAGGACCGAGACTGGTCGTGGACTGTTTAAATTGACCTCTAGTGTGCGCATATTTATATATATATATATATATATATATATATATATATATATGTATATGTATTTATAAAGAATGTTTATATATATAATTGTGTTTATATAAAAACATCTGCTACTAGAGGCGAATGAAAATATTAATTTTCATGTCAATGTTTTCGCCCGACACAATATGAAACATGGTAGAACGGACGCAGGAACGCTACAAACACATGCTGTATTGATGAAATTTTCCAAACAAACACATACACACACACACATATATATATACACATATACATATATATATATATATTTATATATATGCTATATATATATATATATATATATATATATATATATGTATGTATAGGTACGATACAATACGTGTACGAATAAAATGTTTATAAAAAAAATGTCGGTCGCCGGAGAAAAAAACGTGCAGTATCTGACGCACGTCCGACGATACAAACGGGCTCGGTTCGAGCTCGTACGTCCGTACACGAATTTCGACAGGGTCGTAGTTCGACGGCGCTCGGTCGGGAGACGTCGCCGGTCATCGATTGTCGCCGCGAAACGCGGACGAACGATAAAAGAGCACGCCGGTGCATTTTTAATAAACCGAAATGCTTGCATCCATGCATACACAAACGACCGTGTAAACTGACACACGGACGCGAACGTGTGCGTGTGTGTGTAAACACGGTCTGAGTGTTTGAACGGACGCCCTCATCCGCACGAAACCCTATAAATTTTGAATCGTCGCACACTCGAGCCGTAACTCGCGAGGGTCATGCTCGCGCGGCCGCGACGACACGGGCGAGTCGGCCACGAACATCAGGAGCGGGCGATTCGGCGTCGGGCGTCGACCGAGCGAACGCATGTCACTCTGTACAGAGTCAGTAGAGAGGTTTGCCTTCGCTGTTCGACGGATTTCGACGGATCCGAGCCGAACAGGGTTGCTCGTCTAGAAAACGAATCGGGTCGCACTGAGAAGAGACAGGAAGCGACAGGAGGCCGCGAACGGTTATTTTCAGGACCTCGGAGAAACCCACTTCCGGGAGGGAATCGCGAGGCTAGAGAAATGTTCGGACGAGCGCATCGAGTTTCTGGAGCAGCGATACTCGACCACTGTGCGGCGCCACTTTAGTGTACCGCGAGATTCTTGAAGTGCGCCCCCGAGCAAAGCTGTATACAGATTTCGCATTGAATGCAGTTCGTAATTTATCATTAAATAAACATTTTGTTTCCTTCGTAATGAAATTTCATTTTATATCTCATTGAAAATTATTATCGTACGCTATTTTTACAAAATATATTATAGGTACATCGATCAATTAACCGAGTAAAATTCTTTTAAATTTAGTTTATTGTTAATGTGCCGCCAAATTTTTAAATTATTAAAAGTGTATCGTGACGAAAAAAAAGTTGAGAATCACTGTTCTAGAGGATTACGTCGAAAAATAAAGTACATTCTGAAACCGAAGTTCTTTATATATATATATATATATGTATATACACTGTTAAAAAAGTTCACTGATAAACGTACACCAAATGGTTCCAAACGACAAATTCCGCAACGGACCTTGAGAGGTATTTGTCTAACTTAAAACGACACACGCCGTGTGCGTTGCTTTCCAGTCCCGCGTTCGATTTTAACAGAACTTTCCAGTTTTCCGTGTACAAATTGTGCCGTTTCTGTTTGTACCATATTTTTTCGGGGACCGTTTCCCCCCTTCCACGCCGTGACACGAACGTTACCCGCGCAACAAACTGTATCCGCATGCAAAACAGACACACAATCGATTCAAACTCGTACGTTCTTTTCAGATTCTCGACGAAACCGGAAAAACCAATCGAAAATGCTCGAACGGCCGCAATGCGTTCACCGATCGCCTGAACATAAATGTGCGAACGTTCGTGGGAGTGCAAACGGTCAACAAAGATTACAATCGAAACTAATCGTACCGTGATCGAGACCTCCATGAACGATTCGTACAAAAATAATGCTCGGTGTGTGTGTTTTTTTTTCCTCTCTTTGACAGAGAACAGATTCGAAAGTTATTTATATTCGGCCGCGATAATAGAGGGAGGACCGCGTCGACGATGGCACGAGGTATAAACCTAAACGACGATAATGAGGGTCGCGATCGGAGCGATCGTCCGATGTCCGGCGTGCAGAGAACGGACGTCTAGACGGGGGGACGTCGCGCCCACACGCGCGCATCTAAAACACAGAGCGGCGCGGTCTCTGGTGTCGCTCCCACGCGGACAACAATCTCGCGCGAATGCGCGAACAGATATTTTAATGTATGACTTTTTTTCACTCCACACAACACATGCTCCGACACACACACACACACACATGCGATTCGCGATGTCACAACATCACACTCGACGATGACTAATCGACACACACACACACAGAGCCACGTAAGAGGCACGGACATTAATAAATATGCATCACGTATCGACAGACGCGTCCTCGCCGAAGTCATTGTCTCGAGCAGCGCGACTTTTTCGTCGCCGTGCAGCTGAAAGGAGATTTACTCGGAAATGGAATCAACGTCTGGAAATGTTTTGTCCGGCGTCGAGCTCGACAGAAATTCATCTTGCGTTCAGATGTGTAATAGACGGATGTCGCGTTTCGGTTCTTTCCAGTGAAAAATGTTTATTTTTAGAACAATTGTCATCTGTATACGTACACGAGGTCCGGCAGAAAAATAATGAGGAGACGAAATCCGTACGAGATATTTTAATCGATCAGTCGTACAATGCAGTGTGGTCTCATTCAAAGCAACAACTCCCCCCCCCCACACACACATTGTTTCCACACAGTATATTCCATGCGGATCCAGACTGTTTCTGGAAAACCAATGAAAACGTTGGACTTTCAATACCACGTAGCTAGCTGTGCTGATTGTTCACAGCTCAACATTTCAAGGCGTGCTCGTTGCATAGCACTCTATTCGTCTAGAAGTTTTATTGTTTATCAAATAAAATCACATTCTATCGATTGTTTTTCATATAACATAATTCATGTACTGGCATATTAAAAACGCACGATCGTCGACATGAAATTAAAAAAAAAAAATTAAATCCAAACATGAATTCGATTGGAAGTCGTAAAGGGCGAGAGAACATTTCAATTCGAAACCGAGTTACGATCAATGCGATTTAAGGGCACCGGATCAATTTTCACACCCGATACACATTCGATTTATTTTCTGCAGTCCGTCCGTCCTTGGAAATAAAAAACAAACAAAAAAACGCAGAATCCGTTTCATTCTTGCGAATCGACAGGCGTCGACGTTCATCTCATTCACGAGCGTCCAGACGACTGGAAATATTTAATCTGGATTTCATATAGCGGCCGTCCCCGTCGTCGACGCGCCGCTCGTTTCGGCTCGTTCACCGGGATTTGCGATTTTTATCGGAGCGCGGATTCCGGATCGTGGAGACTGGACGACATTCCCGGATTCGAAATCGGATTGTGCGCAAGAGAGCAGCGAACAGACGATTCTTTCATACAATATATATATATATATATATATATATATATATATATATATATATATATATATATATATATATATATACACACAGAAATGTGCATGCATAATCGAGAACGTATAATTGTGTGCGAAGGTTGATAAAAATCTCACTGAAAATGATATCTGAACCCGCCGCGCCGCCATTACGCTCGCAGAACAAACATTCGAACACCACCTGAATGGAATAACGAATGAGAATTAATTTCCTTTATGTCAACATTAATTACAGAAGGTAACGAAATATCCTTCAGTCGCCGTAATTCTAGAACGTGCGCGCGGTGCAACGCAAAACAAACGCACGCACATCGTTCGAGTTTTTGTTCATTTATTATTCGATTCCTGTCTCGAATCCACTGCAATTTACTGACCGGCAAACGTTGTGGAATCAACGTGCAGAAGTGCAGTTCGCAGTAGAAACGAGAACCGCTTGGAAAGATTCGGCGACCGGGTTTTCACATTTTTGGAATTTGATTTTAAACTCTCGTTCGTTATTTCTATAAAATGGACGATTGGTCGAAGAGTGTCTTGATTCGAGGTTCAGACGACGCGTATGTCTGGTACCGATCCAGACTGTTTCTGGAAAACCAATCGAAACGTTGTATTTTCAATTCCACGTAGCTAGCTGTGCCGACTGGTCGCAGCTCTCTAGCCGTTCTCTTTACGTAGCACTCCATGCGTCTAGAAGCTTCACTGCTTGTCAAATAAAATCATTTTCCGACAATTACTGTTTTTTTTTTTTGGTTACAATTCATAAATTATCGACACGACGTCCGATGAAACTGAATGCAAACGAAACGACAAACTTCCTTGCTCGAATGTCGCTTGAAGCTCGGCTGTTTATAAAATTTTTTTGATTTCAGTTACGCCGAGGCGGCGTGTCTGGCCAGCACGGATCCAGGCTGTTTCTGGAAAACCAATCGAAACGTTACATTTTCGGTACCGCGTAGCTAGCTGTGCTGATTGGTCGCAGTCCGGCACCTCGAGGCGTGCTCGCTACGCGGCACTCTACGCACACGTTTATCAAATTAAATTATTTCCCGTCGATTGTTTTTCATGTTAAAATTTATGAATTGTCATATTTAAAACGTGCGATCGTCGGCGCGGCGGTCGATCGAATTAAACGCAAATAAAATTGTTCCACGTTCTATATGATATTGTTTTTAAATATGTATTTATCGCTTCCAACGAATATAAAGTAATTGTTATGTATCGTTTGACGCTCGTGCGTCTCGATATGAAATTGTTTCTTGTCTCTGAAATCTTATTTTTCCTCTCCGCTCCGCTTCCGGTCTCGTCTATCGACATCTTCAGACGAACACTCTCCTCCTATCGACTCGAAGATACCGGACAGACGGACGAGACCGGTAGTGCAATCGAATGCTCCGACATGTAGAGACCGGCGCGGGCCTCCGGTCGAGACGGACTTTCCATTCCTCGATCGAATTCCAATCGTATCGGATCTTCCAGTCGTGTCGGTAGATCCCGTCACACTGGATTTATGCCGCGCGATCGGCACCCATAGTCGCGCGATTAACGGGGGCTCGTCGTTCTCTTCGTCGTCACGTTCCGGACCGAATTCAGCGCCGAAGGCGCCGCGTCTGCACCTTTCGGTGTTCCTCTTGCATCGATGCGTCGAGTCGACGCGAACACCGCGCGCAGAGACGGGCGTGACAGAATCTTTTGTTGCAGAGCGGCCGCACGAAATAATAAAGAAAGTCTCCGGCGCGATTTATCTCTTCGGAACGTGACACTGCTAGTGAAGTACCACACCGGCGCGCGTTTCTTTGTCAGCGACACGGCGTGCTCGTACGTAGAATTCGCTTTCGTCGCACTTCTCGGCAACCGACCGACTGTGTATATGTGTGTGTGCGCGTATGTGTGCGAGCGCATCGCGTCCATTAAGTATGTGAATCACACGCGACAGTTCAGATAAGAATCGCAGGATGTGCTAACGCCTATAAGTGGCATTTTTATGGTTGATTGTCTTTCGGGTGTCGTTCGAAGCCGTCGCCCCGTCCATCTGCGCGGTGTCACAACAACGACGATCGGACGGCGGCGTGCCGTCCACGACGTTCCGTACTCGGTTCAATGTCTCCTCATCTCTCGCACGAAGATCGACAGAAAGATAAAAGAAAACGTTTCGATTAAAGCACGAACAGAGTTACCGGTCGAAAAATCTCGATTCTAATCGTTGCCGTCCTTTCCACACACTCCCGTTCGAAATCTCGACGCGTTTCTACTAATGGATCCTTTCCTGGTTTCGGTCGGGTCGTTCGAAGGTCGAAGCGCGCGCCGACGACCGACGTCGCTGGCGTCCGAACGCGAATAAAAGCACGCGTGTTTGTACGGTCGGCGCTCGATTCGAACGCGGAATGTCTGAACGCCGAACGTTTTTCCTCGATTCGTACAGTTTCGCTTTTTGAAGCTATCGCGCGTCTCCCTAAACGTCCTCCATTCATTCGTATCGACATTCCGCGCATACACATTTTCCCATTAGTCATCGTTCGTTTAGAAATATCACCACCGTTTACTCATACATACATACATACATATATATGTACATAGTTATATTAATCTTATCGTTGTGTACACACCTCTTATTCCGTACGACACATACCGATAATCGTATCTTCAATCGACGTATGTACGTTTCGTCCATTCCGAATTATAAACAACGACTGTGCAAGTGTAACGATACGAATAAGAAAAAAAAAGAAATACGAGCGGAACACAACGGACCGAAACCGAAAAATGAACAAGCATCTAAAAATGTCCATTCGAAAGAGTTCCGGCGATGGACATAATACGCGCGCGCACGCATCTTATGTTCCGAACAATGAGTGAAGAAACAACTGTGCTGTTTTCTAATCGTCAGATGTGCAAAATAATCCGGTGCCTTTTTTTATAGAAAAACGAACGTCCGCAGAACAAACGGAATGCAGTTCAATCGTCGAAATATTCTTCAGTATTTTATTTAACTTTGCTTCCGTTTGACGAGGCTCTTGTAAAGAGAGACGGTTGCTTTGAGCCGATGAAGTCGTCGATGGATTTCCAGACCTCTTCCACTGTTTCAGTGATTTCTGCACGTTTCATGCGTCACAGCGCCTCCTCCAAAAACTGAATGAATCATTCCTGTGATCTTGGCAGCACTTTTTTCCAACTGTAATGCGGAAAGTATGCGGCGCCCAATATTCCGATTTTTCGGACACCATAATCGCTCACTACTGTTCGGCGATGTCACGCCGCCAGCTTGATCGAGATACACGGCGGTATTCGAATGCACAAGGTCGACGCATCATAATCTTAAGACGACGATAAAGAATTCCGAATCTCGAAACTGATCCAGCGCCTTTAAATCTAATCACTCGTAACTCTTTCTCGTCGTCTCAAGATCGTGAAGCGTCGACAAACATTCGAAAGCCGCCGTGTATCTCGATCAAGATGGCGGCGTGACATCGCGGGACAGCAGCGGGCGCGACGGCGAATACCGAACGGCCGATGTGTGCGATTAGCGAGACGAGTCGATCGGACCGATTCGAACAATCGAGTGCACGTTTCCAGGAGTGTCCGCCGATCGAACGTGCCATGGAAAGCGACACGATCGGACGGATCGGAGCGATTTCGATGAAAAAATTAAAACGCGAGCAAGGTGGCCGCGGACGACGATTCACTTGACGACGGCTGCTTCGATTTTCGGGTTTGGCCGTTTTAGCGACGATCGGCTCGCACGGAACCATCATATTTTCTAGCGATTGAGAATGCCTCTCTATATACTTCAATAAATAAATATATATATATATATATATATATATATATAATGTATATGTGTGTATATACATACACATACGTGAGTGTGGATGTAAAGATAATAAACGTATCGATTGCGAACGAATCCGCCGCAAAATTATTAAAGATTGCATCATTTCCTCCGGAATGACTCAATATTCCCAAGCGATCCGACAATTCACGCGTGAAGAAAGTGTTAAAGAGCGAAATCTTACCATTTGTGTTACATTTGTATTCATGTGTGTCGCTCTTAGATGTTTGTATATATACATATATACATATATATATATATACATATATATATATATACATATATATATATATATATATATATATATGTATATATATATATGTATATATATGTACATATGTACACAGAGACATACAATCTATTTATCTATTTACACGGTTTCTGTGTAATAAAATTCTACCTGTCGCATATTTTTACGATGACAACAAGTAAAGAAGGTCACATAAACACTCGTATACAGATTCATTCTTTTTATATAAATATATATATATATATATATATATATATATATATACATACACACACACACATTTGCACATATTTATGAATAGAATGAATCAGCGTCAAGATCATCTGAGATCGGGCTCGCCCCGATGACGCACGCTGCGTAATCGAGAGCACAGGTGTTATGCGCGACGGCGGGGGGGAGACTTTTCCGGTGCGGATTTCCATACGACCCACGTCGCGGTCTGGCCGGGTTCTGATCGCTGCGCGGGAACGATTTATCGTTAACCGGTGAAGTTCTTTCGAAAAACATTGTTTCGAATTCGTTTTTTTTTTGTTCTAATTGAGAAGAAAAATAAAACCGATCACCGAAACAACTAGGTCATTAAACGGACACCAAACGGAATACCAGTAATGTGTAAATCGACCCTCCATACAAAGAATACAAAACACTGAGCTTGATCTGAAAAAAACAATGCATAAGCGGGAGAAAAAATGACGCGAGCAACTAAAAGAACCGACGATCATGAGTGAAATCAAGCAACCGTTCGCAGATTACAAGAACGTAACGGAACTTAATAAAACCGAAGGAGAGAGAGAGCTCGAAAACAGTTCAAAGTAAATCGACAAGAATCCGGGAATTCCGCCGTCGAATCAGGTAGCTTCGGAACGGAAACGTGCAAGGGAACCGAATCTCTTCGGCGACGCCTCGGAAAAGTTCACTATTCGTGTCGTCTGCGTGCGTTTCGTCGAATCGTCACTGAACCGCGTGCCGCGCGACAATCGCAGAACGGCGGTTCGGCGTAGAACTGTTTTCAGGTCCGTGAATAACACCTGAAGAATGCGATCCGCGCTCGACACATGAGTCAACGTGACGCCGCGGCGGCCGTGTTTACGAGTTTAACCTTTCGAACGATTGGAAAAAAAACAACACGATCGACGAACGCACAGACAGACTGTGTGTCTACGGAATGAGCGGTGCGGACGCGACGGACGGCGACCGATTCAAAAGCAAACACATTTGCTGCTCATACACGGGTGTGTATTTACATATCGTGTACATGTATGCATACATATATATATATATATATATATATATATATATATATCTGTGTGTGTGTTTACTCATTTCATTCGCAAGGTTAACTTGTTCCGTTTTTATCGCATCGAAAATGGAATCCGTGCCGATCGCCCTGAAATCACAAGATAAGTCGAGCAAACGAATCCGATTATCTCCGTACGTTTTTTTTTTGGCGATCGCGGTTCCGAGCGAATCGCGAGCGACCTGTTTTATTAAAACGGACGGTCGAAACATTCTGATCGTGTGGAAATGTATTGCAGGACCGAAAACGAAAACCGAGTGCCAAACTAATAACTTTTTACTATTATTATTAACAAAAGATACACCTGTTAGTGCAACTAAGCAGCGACACACACACACACAAATACACATGTACGCAATTCGACACGACCGAACACACGGACCGACTGGCCGTCCGTATCAGGGAAACAAGAGTATGAAGGAAATGTTTCGAACTTAAGGGGACCCGGTGGTCTAGAATTTTCGAAAAATCGATTTTTTTTTTTGTATCTTAAAAATATACTGTTAAAATTTGATGACGAAATTCAGAGTATTTCAGGATCTACAGCCCATTAGAAGGTCAGATAGGTAGAAGAATAAGTGGAGTGGATAACTTTAAACGCGTTTATCTCGAAACTACTTTTTTTCGTCTTGCGGGGGCCAGAAAAAAAAACTACTCGACCGATTTGTCTGAAATTTTAATATGTCATTCTGAATAGTTCTAGCTCTCGTTGGAAGTAAAACTAATAGTTTCCGTAAAATATTTATATTTTTTTTATTAACAAAACATTCAAAAATACTGGTCGTTTTCAAACTTGTACTATTGACTACGCGCCATTTTGTAAAATTTTTTTTTATTCTACTTCCTGCGATAGCTATACTTATACTAATTAAAAATTCGTCAATTGTTTTATTTCAGATCAGAGGGAGAGATAAATCATCATTCACCACGCAATTCCATTTTTTTAGAGAGGGAGACTTCAGCATCATTTTTCTAATTAAAAAAAAATTTTTTTTGTCTTTATTTTCATTTTTGTGTAGTTTATTAGTAATAAAATAAGTGTAAAAAAATTTGAAAGCACATTATTCATTACCCTCATATAGAAAAATTTTTTTTAAAATAGCTTAAATTTTAGGCCGCTAGACCACCGGGTCCCCTTAACAGAATGCGTCCATTTGTTAATCCATCTGTTGTCCAGAACGGAGGACGTTAACGACCGGCGCATTTCTGTAAGCGTCCGTGCCGTGTGGCGGCTCGAACACTCCTTTTCAACTGTTCTTTCAAGTAGTCGATACGAGAATCGCTCGTTCGATTACAGGGACGGAGACGCCTGATCGGAAGATTCCGATACGGTCCTCGCGCCCACACACCTTCCACGCAAGCACAGAAACCGTGACTGGAATTTTAACAATCTTACGATACAACGGACACATTTGTGCATATCGCCTGTCTAATGTCTCTGTGTGTGTGTGTGTGTGAGTGTATGAATCAACGTCCGTTTATGGCCTTACGTCCGATTTCTCGGAAAACGCTGCATGCACCTTACATTTCTGTTTTTTTAAAAAAGAAACATAGTCGTCATTCGAATTATTAATTGCTCAATATTGTCCTGAGAACGCATACCTGAAGAGAAAGTCACAACAGGTGACGCGCGGTATGTGTGCATTTCGCTACCGAATTATTTATTCATATATATATATATATATATATATATATATATATATATATATATATATATATATATATATATATATATGAATATATGTATGTATATTACCGGTGTGTGTGCAGTGTTAACCTTGTTAACGTCGTCGAGTGTGTTTGGTGACACAGATTAATAATGGAATCATTGCTGTCCGTCGATTACGGATTGCAATGCAGTAGGGAATCCGCGCACGTCCCCCGAACCGGAGCGAACGGCGGTGTTCAGTGCGAAGAGGGGAAGAAAGCGACGATTCAAGTACGCGCCCGACCGGTTCGACTTGATCTCAGACGCGGCACTCTACATTCCGTAACAAGCGCGGACCGTTCCCGAGTTCGTGCAGAAAAATACACGCGCGCATTCGTTTGTCTGTCCGTGCGTTTTTCTTTGTTTTTTTTTTAAAAGAAAAAAAAAACGAAGAATATCGGTTAGGAAAAGAGAATCGAAGTCGGTCGCACGCGGAAGAGAACGCACGGCGCCGCGTCCGCGACACGCGTCGGTGCGCTTTCCGCGCCAGATAAGCGGGTTCGTGTTGGCGCGACGGGCGCGCGTGCACGCGGACGGTCGTCCCACTTTTCCTGGATACGAGCACGAACTGCGCGACTGTTTTACCGAGCCACATGAAGATTATCCGCACACATACGCCGACTGAGGCTGTCGTCGGAGCGACCTTCGCCTCCACGAACGGTCCTTATATTGCTTCTACAAATCTCCTTATTTCTTATTGGCCGATCTAAAACATCGTAAATTCGTGCAAAAAAAAGAGACGGCCGTCCGAATTAATTGTATGCACTATCATTAAATCTTCCGGTCCGGTGCGTTTCTGAGACGCTCCGTGAGACGGTGCGGTAAACACAGTTTACCGCTATTTTTCATGAAAATTACCGTTTACGAAGCGATAGAAGGGTTCTTGATTAGCTAAGAACTGAAGTCGATCCTTACACAATCGTTTAGTGTCGATAGTGCACGTGTATTGCAAGAAAACGAAGAAATATAATTAAAAACAGCACTCTACTTCGTCGCGGTAAACGTTCAGTGAACTGGCGTTCTTTGCACAACGCACGCCGTGCCAGGATCGCGCTCGGTTTTGATATAAAAGAGAGAATTAAAGAGATATTTACAGTTTCCATCATTATTTATCAAAGCTCGTTAATCATAGTACCGAACAATAGAGGATACGAAGGAATATCGGTGTTCAGTGAGTGACTGAATGAAGGACATTCGCAAAATAAAAAACAGGCGGTCGACTGAGTTTACCTCGCCGGAACGGAAGAGTTGACAGCGTCACAAGTAACCAAGATCGAATATTGTGCGGTTACAGAGTTCCAGAGACAAGAACGTGTTACACGTTACTAAACAGGACAACGATCGAATGGCGTATACGGGGAGGCTTCTACTTATTTCAGTAAAAGGGGGCACGCGGTCAACCGAGTGCAGTGAATCGGAACCGGAGGGTTACGCGTGATTTCCAGACCAGAACTGTGGAAAAATCGATCCTCTTTTCGATCCCTCGACACTTCAGCATTGCAACGGTGTGCACTTCGACGGAAAAGTCGAGAACTCGCGTCGAGCGATGTCGGCCAATCGGAGGAAGAATCGAAAGTCGCCGGGACGACACCATAGATTCATTTCTATAATATAGGAACGATGTATATTGGATACACAAACGTGGACGAGTATTCAATAAATATTTTTTCTTAACGCGTGACTCTGTCGTTTATAAAAAAAAAATAGAAAGTGTTTTTTTTCCTTCAAGGCAATTAATGTTTCCATATTTCATGAATAAACATTTATATGTATATATATATATATATATACACATACATGTTATATAACTAAAATAGAAACGACTTTATGCTAATCGACAATCGTCATCCGGAATGTCTCTCGCATAGATGTTTCTTTTTTTCATATCGATTATTCGAAAGACAAGTCACTTCCGTCACACACTGACCGAAAGGTCGTACAGTTTGCTAAATCGCCGATGCCGATTCTCGAGATTTTCGAACGTGTCAGGACAGGACAGGATAATTGAAAAAAAAATTACCGAGCTTCTGACTTAACGATTATGTCTTCATAGCTACTGACTTGAAGGTTTACTTCACGACTTACTTGACTTATCGTTGGACGACTTACTTCATGACTTATTTCCATCGACCAGCGCTACCAGTTTATATATGATTTCGGGCGGTATTCCAGATATGTACTTTAATATTGACATAAATGAATGCTAACAACCGTTCAGGCCATTAGTTTGTAATACAATAAATACATACAACTTAATGGGCTGACCTAATGAAAAGAGGCAAGGTTTTTTCCGTACCTTTGAATGGCTTAATTTTGAAACTGGAGCTACCCTGTGTTTTTAAGATTGAAAAAATATAATTATCGTGTTTCAACACACACACACACACATATATACATTAAAAATATATATAAAGATATATATATAGAGAGAGAGGGAGATATTAGATCTGTGAGTGTGTTCTGTGTCGGTGAGAAGCCAGACACCACCCACAACAGCTTAACTGGTAAAAAGAACTCATCACATGTTTCCTTCAATTTCCATGCTACTGATGCCCGAAAATATCGAGAATGTATCACACGACCGAACCGTCTAAAAATGTGTGTAAGAAGAAAAAAACACAACAGTCCGGTCGACCGTGCGCGCACAGGTGACCAAGTTAACGCGTCCTTGGTCCGCCAGAATACACCGGACTCGTTCGAAACTAGTTTCGCAGAAACTGTAATACGAAAAAAGAACTCACACACAATGGGAATGCCGGATATTTTCTCACAGTCGATCGTCGTGTCGTTCACCGCGCTTCTCCTCCGTACGTGCCGTTCGACGTCTCGCGTGGAAACAAAACAAAAACAAACACAAAACAACACGAACTTTTTTTGTCGTTTCATTGTTGCCGTTCGCGTCGTTACGGAATCGCCGTGGAAAAAAACACACGCGCGCGAACAATGGCACAATGTCTGCGGATCGTTTTTTTTCCTGTTTACCGTTCACATTGTCTTATTTACATCGGACAGTGTCTCGAGATATGTGGGTGACTATCATCGAAATCGACCGTAAGAGTAGATTTTATTGTACGGCACGGACAATGAAAACTGTCTGCACTGGACCGTTCGCAGACTGGACGGGGTTTAAAATCGATAGCACGGCGCGGTTCTTCGACACCGTGTCTAAATTCGCTTTCGCAATTCAAAGTTCTTCCACTCTTACAGCCGTCATTTTCGTCCTGGCACACTACAAAACGTTTTACTCCCGTCGAAAATGTCCAACGAATCATTACCGGCCATTTCTGGTACAAAGTACGAAAAAAAAACGTATTTTTTATACTTTAATTTTTTGCTCGAGTCGCAGACAGATCTGTATTTTCTCAATGACATTATATCACAGAATGGCGCCGAGGAGCAGTGATATAATGGTGTTGCGAAAATTGAGATCTGTCTGCGAGTCAGGAAAAAAATTAAAGTACAAAAGGAAACGTATTTTTTTTCTCCGAGTCGCAGGCAGATCTCCATTTTCTCAACACCATTATATCACTGCTCCTCGGCGCCATTCTGAGTTTCGAGAAGAGTAAAACGTATCTATTGCCGACCCTCTTTTAGAATAATTTCGTTTCATATACCAAGTGGATCGTCATATCGGTAACACTGAATGAGCCGCGGCGCGACTGGACGACAGCCTCGCCGGTGCAGCATTTTCGTTACTGTGCGTCGATCGCAGATGGCCACGACGACACACACGTCGCAGGTGCTCGACATCCAGTCGCGGCGGCGCGAAGCGAATCGAGAAAAACGTGGATGGCCCGCCGAGAGCCGGCACTGCGACAAGTGTGGAGCGGCTGCCGGGACCGATCTACGGACGTAACGTAAAAGTTTCTGACACGAGAACATAATACGTTATTGTTTTATTTTCGAGGCACACTCGGCGCGCCAGCTAAGACGTTATCTCCAACGAACGAAATCAATTGTTTCACGAATCAACAGAAACATATGCGATCTCACTCTCCCCACTACCCGCCGCACACACATGCACGAAATGTGTGATTTGTGCGGAAACTTTCTTTAATAGAAAAATCGTTGAATTTTTTATACATGTTCTCTCTAGAACGTTAATTGAAAATAACGGAATGAATTCTGTTTGATATACATACATACATATATATATATATATATATGTATATATATATATATATATGTAGAAAGAGCGAGAGATACACACTGAGAATGAGAGAAAGGCATATGAAACCTGCCACATGTGCACGGGTGTATAAAAAAGAGCGGATTGCGGAATATACCGTGATTTTATGCATCTAACAGTACAATTAAACTCGGATATGTATGTAGATATTTCACGGTGAGACGAAATCGTTCCCGATGCCAACGGTTCGGAGTCAGAAAGCGTGTTCTGTGTGCGATCGCGCATACACACACACACACACACACACACACAGCAGACACGCTCTTTACCATGGACAGGTGAGCATAAATTTGCATTTCGCCAGTCGCACAAGCAGCGAGTCGATTGCCGTGGATTTCTAGGTACGCGCGCGCAACGACACTCACAATCGACAACGGGATTCTGTAACAGGATCTGGAGGTAGTTGCACGCACGACAGTTTGTTTACTGCGACGAAACAAAGACACACGCACACACACACTGTGCAGCGTGTTTTGTTTTCGGCGACGAGAGAACAATTGCGTTTTGTCCACGTGATCGACACGATTGTTTTTAATAATGTTTCATTTTACAGCGCGCGCCTGGATAGAGAATGTGACGCGCCGGTATGACATTGTTCGACACTGCATTGACACGGCTCTCTATCGATTAGTGACGAGTTCGAATCTATTTGTCGTACAGATCGACGATCGACGCCCGGACATTCAGTACGCGCGGCCGACCGAAAGTGAATCGTCGATCAAACCCGTACGTCGTCTGTCCGTCCAGCGCGGTCAACGCCGACTTCTTTAAACAACAGAATAATCAGAATCGACGCTCGCATGATCGCAAACCGACCGATGGATGGTGAACGGCAGTGTCGTTTCAGATGAAAAAAATACTCTTCTTTTTTTCGTTCCAAAGCTTTCTATTCTGTTCTACGCGAGAAAAAAACTGAAAAAAAAAACGTTCAATGTCTCGTACACTTGGAACGTTGTTGTTTGTTTGTTTGTTTCGTCGCATAGATGTGGAAAGAATCGTACGTTAATGACGGCGAGAACGTGAAACAAGCGCGCCGAGTGACACTGATACAATATTTATGGTAGCAATTAGCATCGATCGCCTGTCCCGTACGGGATCGACGATCTGACCTCGGAACGTGCGTTTCGAACGAAAACGGTACAAACAGACAGACGCTCGGACGGACCGAATGCGGCGCGCGCACGTGTCGGTTTGTCGGTCCGCGGGCGCGCACGGACGTCTAGATCTTTCGCTCGCATGAACTCCGATACTTTTCCTCGACCCCGTCGGGGCCGTCCCGCACGCCGCCGATCGAGAGTATCGGTCGGACGCCGGACACGACTTTCCCGTCCTGATGACGGGAACGCCGGCGATGGCCGCGTCGTGTCCTCGGAAACTCCGCGCCGCTTCCACACGTCCGACGTCCGTCCGCGCTCGGACGTGTCTTGCGAGCGGCGTTTCGGACGGCACGCGCGTGCACCGCTCGCACAACATCTCGCACGGATGCTCGTCTGTGTGTGCGTGTGTGTGTGTGTGTGTACGGACGCGTGAATTATTATAATTGTCGTGTTTCGTATGCGCGATCGACCTCAAAATGAGGAAGTGCCGCTACGATGTAATATGGCGGCGACGCCTACCAGACACATTCTTGCAAGTTGTCAAACGTCTCTGAGGTCCTTGGACTGTTAACTCGCGTTAATGTAATTGGTCGCTCGGTCGGCCGATGCATGCGAACACAATTCACGATTATCGCCGCCGACGTTCCTCCATTAATGGAACGACATGCGACAATGTGTGTGTGTGTGTGTGTGTGCGCTACGAATTGACAACGATTTTTTTTATTCACATTTATATATACATTATACATACATACATATATATATATATATATACATATATATATATATATACATATCTATATATATATATGTATACATATATATATATATATACACACACACATATAAATACATATATATATATATATATATATATATAGAGAGAGAGAGAGAGAGAGAGAGAGAGGGAGAAAGAGAGAGAGAAAGAGAGATGGATATATATATATATATGGAGAGAGAGGGAGGTACAGTGGTTTTATAGTGAAACTGGAGATAAAGGTTCAGTTGAAGAACTAATGTTAAAATCCACTTAAAACAATCGAATTTTTTGCAAAATCGACTATTTCAAGTGCATTCTAACAAAAATCCTTAAATTAGACTATTGCCGAACTGGGACACTTGAAAGAAAATTAAATCATCAAATAGTTGACGCAGTGAAACCGGATTGAAAAGAAGATGTCACTTTCGTGAAAACGTGTACAACTACTAGTCAGTTCAGGGAACGAAGGAACTGGCAGTATTTCAACTGATATTTCCTTATCGGACCAAAATGCAAGACCGACAGTGGCAAGATCGTGACAACGAACCAAACGTATGGGATAATCAAGGGGTAGCGGGAATGAACTCGGTATCCCTGCGTAGACTAGGAAAGAGTGCTTCAGTTTCGGATATACCTTATGAAATTCTAACCAAAGTTTTCTGGGAAATGGTAACGAACGAAACCGACAGATAATTCCTTTCGAATTTAAATAGCCATTTTGTATGCATTATTTAAAAAAATACAAGCGCAAGCGTTCAAACGCGTTTCAACGACGATTTCGATCGAGCACGGAGCGTTCTCACAACGTTCTTCGTTCTTCATCTATGTATGAGGGATTCCCGTCTATCGGATTCGAGTCGTCCGTACATCGGATCAGCGTGCAGAGTGCGTTCTCTTTTCAATGCGACGAACGACGAAAACAGTCAGTTCAAAGGAAACGATTTCGATACGACGACGTCACGATTTCCGTCGAGTAATGGCATGCACATTCTGTAGCGTGTACTAATTGTTAACGAAACGACGGTGGTGCTGTTGTTGTGTATGAAATCTATCGAATTTCTTCAGACAAGATTCCGGTGACCGTGATTGCAACACACACATTCGTACATAGAGAGAAATTCATACAACATTGTGTCATTCGCGCATTGTATGAGTCAAGCAGCTATTATTTACATATTTGCTTAATATGCTTCTGCCTCTCTGCCTCTCTTTCTCTCTCTCTCTCTCTATATATATATATATATATATATATACACACACACGTGTGTGTGTGTGCATGTGTGCACTGCTGGGCCGAGAGGGCGGACGAGCGGGGAAGGGGGGGCGTGAATCACGCCCGTCGGTCGCCGCTAATGAAATCAATTGAAATGCAGTGGGCCGCATACGCGAGCGGCGCTCGCAAACTCGCGGTGGCGTCATCGCGTGTCCACAACTAATCGACGGTCAAAAGTCAAACGGGCCGCACGTCGCGTCCGATCCGCGTTTGCGATTCCGTGTCACGAGTGAGATCATTCGGGACGGACGGACGGACGACACACGACGCGGCGAGTCGTTCGGCCATCGAATCGAATCGATTGCGAACGGACGAGCGGGCCGGCGAGGAAGCAGCGCGCACGGTCGTCGCATTCCGCGACATCTGGCGAAAAACGGGACGGCGACGTCTCCTTCGAACGAACCTGATTATGAAGAAGCGACGATCGATGACTGGTCGGGACGATACACTTGCAGACATGAAATATGAAAAGAGGAACGAAACCTGTTGGCGTCTCACAGCGGAGACGCCACAGTCGAAGAGTTTGCCAAACGGTCGACTATTGCTCTGTACGCCAATATGGAGAATAGTACGAGCATACCGATATGCGCTGCAAACAGACATGACACACACGCGACCAAATCAGAATCAAAAAGAATTTCATTACGATTAAGTTCTTTTTTACAATCCCGCAATGCTGTGCGTTGGACGGAAAAAATACAGAATTAGGTCCGACGTCTTAGCTCGAGGCTTTTAAACCGGTTGAAAGGAGGATGCGTTTCAGGAAATGGGTTTGGGCTGTGGTTTGAAGCTCGGAAATCCGGAAAAAAATGTTCAAAAAACCACACACACAGCCCGTACTGTCGGTATAAGAGGAAATAGAAATTACTCGTTGCCGACGCCGAGGCCGAGCGCTATTAACGGTCGAATCGAGCCGGACCGATTAGAGGCCGGACTTAATTGAACAGAATCGATGCCTAGCAGAATTGAAAATAAAAACCGCAATTATTTTCTTACCGACCCAATAATTCAGACGGACAGATAAATACACGTTCGGGATTTAGGCGGCTAAGGTCATTAGTGTGCGACACCGTGGCCGGATTCACTTTCGCAAGTGAATTCCTTCCTCGTCCCGCGCGGCGCGGCGAAGCGTTCCCCGATCGAAAACGTTCAATAGATTATTTTCGATCGCCATCTCTGTGCGCGTCCCGACGCGAACGCAGCCGTCTTCAGAGCGTCGAAGTACAGAAACATGTTTGAAACAAAGATTCGGCACGTCGTGTGCGAATAACAATAATAAAAAACAAAAACAGTTCGTGTGTGAAGATGCAACATTGCTGTTCGCACGTCTCGCTGCGCCCGCAAACGTCGTCGCACGAGGAGGAAATGAATCCGGCCGCTCTCACTGTCTTCGCCCAATACATGCATTTCGTTTCGTAACAATTGAAAAGTGTAAATCGAACAGTACGGGGACGGCGGCCCGTCGTCCGCCCACGGCACCGATCAAGCGTCCGTGTGTGCGCACGGTCTGTCCGACATAGAATTCATTCTTTTCCGCGTCCGCAGTGTCATAACACGTCTCGCACGTCACCGTCCGTCTCTCTCTATCCGTTTTCATGTTCATATCGTTTGCGGAAACGATGACATTACTCTGACTCGCGATTCTTTTTAAGATTCGATTACGTAATGATGAATCCGCCGCACGTTCTCTGCCTCGCTCGTCGACCTGTCCGGACGACGCGGCGAGCGGTCCCGTCGGACGGCCGACCGGGATGTGAACCGTCCAGTGTCTCGTTTTATGCGGCAGACTCGTGCGACAGAACCCCGGATATAAAAAAAATCGCACGGAAAAAGATGCAACTCGCATCGAAAAATCAGCGATACGTTCGGTGGTTCGCTGAAACCGCACGAAAATTAAAAAAAGAAAACGTCCCGTTTTTAGTAAAGAAATATTCAAAAAAAAAAAAACGTCCGTCGCCGGTCCGAAAGTTATCCGCGGTCGGTCGTCGACGCGCGGACACTGGGATCCTGAAACGCGCGCGCATCCCCTCAAAAGTGCACGTGCGTGAAACAGAGACCGCTGACGATGGACACGGGGACGGGGGGATCCGTCGCGTCGGTCTGTTCGGTGTCGCGAACAACGCGGAACATTCATGAGCTCACCTAATAACAATTACGACAATGACGGGGACTAATTAAGAGGCTGCACACAGTCGAGAATGAAGTATTATGTCATCGTTGCGCTAAGCCGGAACAGTTTCGTTCGACATTAAGCGTGTGGCGTGTCGATTGTGCAAAAATGCATTTCTACATATGCACACACACACACACAGACAGCCGAGAGGAAGAGGAGATGATGTTGAAGAATGGCCGAAAATCGATGAGGAAGAGCCACGACACGAGATCGGAGACAACTCAGCTATATTATCAGAAACTCTAGCGAATATCGCGACTAGCGATGAACAGCGACGTGGAATCTATCGCCGAACTTCCAACGTCGACGGAACTGTCTTTTGCAGATGCCGTTCCTTGCTCAGAGACATGACTAGGGTACCCGGAGCGACGAGAACACACTAACTATAACGAAATACTCGGCGTTCGAAGAGTTCGGATGTCGATCAAACAAACACTGTACAAGGGTGGGAGTCGGTCACTTCGGACTGATTTATTCAGATATAACGAGGAAATGCATCATGTTAACACACACACATGCAACCGAAACGTTTCTGCATATGTACACATTTTCATTTGGTACAAAGAAAAATAAACTCGAAGTATGTGTGTGAAAATACGTTCTAATTGTCGTTTCATTGTGATTTATTAGCTGATTCGATTATGTTTTCGATTTTCCGGCTGTCTGTGCCACCCCCGTCATTGGCACGGATAATCGAGGTTCTACTGTATGTGTGTATATATGTATGTATGTATATATATATATATATATAATGTATGTATATATATATATCAGCTAGGAAGTTTACGGCATGTAAATCGTTTAATAGTGTGCCCTGGAAGACATGGCAACGGAAAACAAGAGAGAAGTAACAAGCATGTGATCGAGTTGCTAGTTATAGACACACCGCCATTTGTTACTAATATTAATGTTTATATTTATTTGTTGAATAAAACCTAGTGAAGCGAATCAGTGTTTTATTAAAAACAATAGTGTGCTATCACATATATATATATATATATATATATATATATATATATATATATATATATATATTTATCAAAAATCAAAATAAAAAAGTATATTATTGTTTTGAATTAATACAGTGCTTTTTGACCACTGATATGATTGGGAAATTAAGACAGAAGTCTACGCCGTGGTTTTTAAGCCTGTTTTGAAAGGAAGACAGAGGTATTAAGATACGGGAATTTGGATAAGCTTAGGAGTTAGAATGTTGGAAAAAAATTTTCAAAAAAACGGCGACGAGAATGCATATTTTACAATAGAAAACGTACATATATATATACATATATGTATATCAACCAGGAAATTTCGGGCACGTAAATCGTTCAATAGTGTGCCATGGACTACATGGCAACGGAAAACAATAGAGAAGTAACAAGCATGTGACCGTGTGGCGAGTTGTAGACACACCGTTATTTGTTGTTCATATTAATGTTTATATTTGTTTGTTGAATAAAACTTAATGAAACGAAGCAGTGTTTTAATGAAAACGATAGTGTGCTATCATATATATATGTATATATATGTATGTATGTATAAATATACAATGTTGAACAGAAGTTGAGCAACTGTATGAATAGTTATAACAATATTTACAATTATTCACACATCTACTAAATGTAAATTAGAAAAAGAACGGAATGCAACAAATTGAAACATTTAAAACATTTTTAAAAAGTATCATTATATATATATATATGTATGTATGCATATGTATGTATAAATATGCACCGCATCCACCGATGTGTATATTTAATTTCAATGTTAAACGAATCCGCGCGCACGCACACATTTCGGTCAAGTGTGTTTCCGCAACTTTCTTGAATTACCGTTTATTTATACTTTCATTACTTCGATCTTCCGTTTAATTAAGAACCACTGTCGATTGCTTTTGAATCCGTGCAGCGAGCAAAACGTTCCGATCGTGTACCGAGCGGAATGCGAGGTGCCCTGTGCATGCACGAAGACGGACGGGAAGCGTGTGTTTCTCACACACACACACACATTATTTATTTCAATTAATTATCGTTTCGAATACATCAATTACGATGTTTATTCGGAATACACATCGGCCGAGCAATTAGCCGTCACACTGTTCGCCGTTTCTCGAAGAGAAAAAAAAACATCAAACGAATCCGTAGAAATCGCTGTTCTGACAGTGCGGCGGCGGCTCGGCTCACTTTCACGGACGGACTCTTTTTCTCGTCCGCGCGATCGCTGTCTGATTGCTTTCTGCGACCGGTTTCGTCCTCTGACATCTTCAGATAGCTGTGCACTACACGTGAGATCGCGTATCAAATTTCAGCACTTGCACGACCGGCGAGACCGGCGTGTCGTCGCGTGCGAGCCGGACACTCCTTGTCGTCGCTCACTCTCTCCTGTTCAGCGTACATCCATCTGCGTATATATTGAAAAAAAATTCATGTCGATCCGGCCAGTGGATCGACAGTTATGATGATTTCGTGTACAGTTTACGAAATTGGGATTTTTCGCCGGAGAAAATGGCGGCCGCCGGTCACGGCTACCTGTAAATTTATGCGGACGGCAACGTCGAAGACGTTCGACCGCCCTCCCGACACGTCTGCAATCGCACGACGAAGACGATCAGCAGAAGTGTGCTCGGCCCGAGACGCGCCCCGGTTTCCGGTCGTCGGACGGAGACGACATCAGGCTGCGACACTGAGCCGCGCACATGCGGACGATGCGGTCGAAGGATTCTCCGAAAACGGGTCCGTCGCGACCGAACTGCCAGGCAAAACACACACACACACACGCGCACACTTGTACGCCTGGTGCATACATAACGCACACACATTCGCGTGTCCGTGTTCGATGCGATTACTCATTTGTCGAGAACGGCTGTGTGTGTGTGTGTTTTTAATATTCAAACGACATTCATGCATCCATGCGTCCGCAGATGTGTTCGCACGACATGAGTGTGTGTGTGTTCAGGGCTAGTCAGAACGTTTCTGGACACACGTTGTACAAAACATGGATGCGTTCAAACACGCGTCTCAATCGAATCGGAGTCAGTCAGTTATTATACAGCTGATTCCATTAGCGCCCGAACACAAATTACAATTTAAAAGCGCACTTGCGTTCGAATCGCCCCTCAATTCGAAACGCTAATGCACGTGTGCGAAACGCACGCGGATGAACCGGCCTGCATAAATAACCAATCCCGACCGGACAACACGTGTAAATATAACAAGGAGAGGTGAACTCTCGACGACCGCAAAACATTTAAAACGCTACGATCTGATATTAGGATTCGCGGTGTTATATTCCGCGAAGAACGCTTTGAAACAAGCGCGGGCGCTCGACTCGAATTCGATAAGACAGTTCTTTAATGTTTAATGGCGGCGCGTCTACAGACTGCCGAGTGTTCCTGACGAGACGGCCTGCAGAAAAACGTCCGCGCAGTTTCGATTCCCTCGAGCGTTCCATTGTGTCGACGGCGCGGAAGATTCCACTGGACACTACGCGTAGACTGATAGACGGGCGGCCGCAACTCTCGCGCCTCTGTGCGAGGAATAAAGGCTCGCGTCTCGAATGAAAATGTACGGCTTTATAGTTTTTTCTATTCGTTTTCAGTGTATATATATATATATATATATATATATATATATTGTCAGCGTGCGTGGGAAAAGTGTGCGTTGATACTAACAGAAATTAGTTAACAATTTATTTAGAAACGATTACAAATAACAACTGCGATGGATAATGCATCTGTACAAGCCAGAGGTTCATCACAGTCCGCGTCAGCGCACACTACGTCCGTTGCTTGGTTTTAATTTGTCTTAAACTGTCAATGTTTATTATAAACAACAACGATGCGTTTCCACGGTAACGCACGGATAAAGAATCTAGACGATCGGCTTCAGGTGTCGTCTAACAATATATATATATATACTTATATATATATATATATATATATATATATATATATATATATATATATATATATATATATATATATATATATATATATATATATATATATATATATATATACATATATATATATATATATATACATATATATATATATATATATATATATATATATGATAATGATGATAAGAAATTATCTGCATGAGCGTTCACTTGCGTGTACACAGCAGGCCGTGAATCATCGTAGCGCGATTATTTCACGCTAGGTAAATAGTTGTTAACAAGAAAACAGTTTCGTCGCGAAAAAACCAAATATTGTGCGTTGACGCCGCTCGCTAATCTCGGTAGATCCCTGCGCAATGATTCACGGCAACGAGACGACGTAATTAATTCGAAACAATTACACAGCAGAGTGTGAGAGACACGAAAGTGTGAACGACACACACGGCGACACGGGCGTGGACCCGCCCGCCTATGGACCTGTCTGTCTGTGTGCGCGCCTTTGATGCACAGGACAATGCGTGTCCGAGACATGACTACTTAGTTTGCTATTTGTTTTTTTTTCCATAAACATATTCATTGTACAATTAAAACACTTGACGAAATTACGGAACGAATCCGTCTCTGTCGCTCGTCAAACACTCGACTGTCGAGTGGTGCGCCGTTTCGGTAAGACTTTCCGATGTGTAATTCTCGTACGGCAGTCGCATAAAGAACGATTCAGCGACGAGAGTCCGGTCAAAAACCGAGCGAGTCTACGAAAGAGCTTCCGACGGCGGAGGCCGCCGATTCGAGACACGTTCCGTCGCCCCGTCGCTCGACTGGACTTCTCCAGAGTCCCGACCGTTCCCGAAACCGGAAAACGAGTCGACCTCGAGCGACTTCCTTCGAATAATGTGCTGAAAGCGGCGAGACACCGTCGGTCTGAGGATCTCGAAGGCGCTGGTTTTCGGTACGCGATTAAAACGCCGAAGCATTGTTCGACAAAGTGTGTTGAATATCGGGAAGAGCGTATTGAAAAATAAAAGCGAATCGGAAAAGATAACGACAGTCTTTCGTCGCCATACCGTGAACTTAGAAAAATGGCGCTCGCATATATGCTTCCGTGTATAATTTGAAGAAGCAGTAAATAGTACCGCGACGACAAATCGGCACACGACGCGTACACCCGCCATTTTTAATTGCAGTGCGTCCCACCCTCGCGGCGCATTAAAAATCTTCAGCTCACAAATGGTACATAATGGATGATGACATTGTGTGTGTGTGTGAACAAGGACGTGCATACGTTCCCCGTGTGTAAATAAACGTACGTACGTGCCTGTTCCTCCGGCGTGTCGAACCCCAGACACCCCATTGTCGCAGAACCGAAGTGGATGCTGATTGCAAACAAACGTGCCAGCGCGTGCGATATTTCGCACGTTCCGCCACTTTAAACGCACTTACGGACGACGGAGTGGCGTAGAACAACAACAACACACACACACACCGTACACGGTCGTAAAAAAAAACGAAATCGTAATGAACCCGAGATCGGGATGCGGGGGGAGCGCGAGTCTACGACGAAGACGGATTGGAATGCGTGCGCGTTGATATTCCGTACGCAGTGGGTCTAAAGGTTTTTTTTTGCAATTTTTCCCCCTATACTCGAACGTTTTTATTAACAATAAAAAACAACCCACACAGAACATTAAACCCCACCGTCTCAGATGAGTTGATTATTTGTTCTTAATCGGGTAACATGAGAAATGTATTATGTCGCATCATGCGATCGCGACGCATATGCATTTGACAATCAGATTCGGAACTTTTGTTCGACTGTTGGTCGATTTTACGAATTACAAACATATCTAGATACCGTTTTTGTTATTTAATGTCATCATTGTCTTGTTTCATGCATTTCAATCATATTAATATCGGATAAATCGACTATAGCTGGCTGTGAAACGAAAATAATAATAATAAAACGTTTCTTTTAGCCTACTGCGTACGGTTTCTGTACCCTAGTCGTCAATGACTGATCGGAAATAACAACCGAAACTGATCAAAAAACGGTAGTAGGCGATTATGCTAAAATATAGAAACACCATCGGAAAGAGGACACTCCGAGCTCTCTTTTCGTTTGTTCGATGGTCACGATATCTCGAACTATGTTAAGAGATACGAGAGCTCGCCCCGTGGCTCTGGCACCTCCCAAACATCATACATACGCGAAGAGATTAATGTAACCGCTACGGGAGTAATTCAAGAGATTTGCAAAAAGAAAACTGGATTTTATTCTTTAAATAAATCCGTATAATCACCTAACGAATTTTATTGAATTCACGTTGAAAAAAAACGTTTATCCGTTCGACTAACCCCTCCCTCCCCCCTACAATATTAAATCCTGAATGTGCCACTGGACAGCTCCCGTAAAAAATTTCCCATCAGCCACACTCGATAGCATTCAAGATACTCTGAACGCTCTGCATCGACAGAAACAGAGCCTGATCCGTGTCATCGGAAATATTTGCACTTTTCATCTTCTCTTCCTTACGTTCAGACGCTGCGCATCCTTCCGCTCGGGACGGGATCGACGTTCCGAGAGAATATAGCGACGTGTAACGAAAAGCGTCACGGAAGTGACGTAATGCATACGAAATTAAAAGAACAATTGAGAGAGTGGTACGTTCGTACAAGAGCAGGAGCACGTCTGTCGCGACGGCGGCGCGAGGGTGTCAGGGGCGTAACGCACGAATGTCGCTGCGGCGATGACGTCAGCCCGAACGTACGGAGCTCGCGCTTGATCGCTGAACGCCGGTTATCACGCGGGCGACGATCGGGTAAAGCGTGGACGTTACACCGCCGCAATGGCCGCTAGTGTCCGACCGTCTCTTTAAAGACGTCATAGCTCCTGTTCTAGTCGACCGATTCGAATGTAACGAGCGTCGTTGCGATCCTTGCAACGGACGCTTTAATTTAGACGAATAAAAATCTCGATCGAATCGAAATCGAAAAGAAGAATGCACGAGAGCAACCTCGACAGTTCCTCAGTCATCATAAACCGTTTGTATCTGCGACGCAACGCGATCGTGCGAACGAAACGATATCGATTCGAGGAGAACGAAATTAGCGTTTTATTTATCTGCGCGAGGATAAGTCGACGGGCGGAACGACGACGCCCGGCGCGATTATCTCGGCGTGCGTGCCGCGTGCTCGTCCGCCTTCCGATTCCGTGCGGGATCCACTCTGCCGTTCGATGCGTGCGCGCGTGTGCGATTACGGCACGAGACCGCACATCGATTCCGGGACACGCACGACGGACGGCGAGATGTTTTAATCGAGTCGTCGACGGCGACCGCCCCGACAGCGCGCTCCGTGCACAATCGATATCTGGCGGCATTTGACCTCGTTCGCGCGTCAGGTTCAAGGGCTCGTTATTTATATTTGTTCCGAACGGGATAAAAAAAAACCGGAGAGTGCGTGCGTGCGAGTGTCGCGAAACGGCGGGACGGAGGAGGGGCGAGAGGGGAGTGTGCGCGGGTGAGTTATTTTGAAAATGTGTGCCGTCCGTGACGTTTCCCCGACTGAAATGTCACGTTCGTAGCCGGATACGTACGCGGGTCGTCCGATAAGTTCGGTGAATTTCCACGAGGCGGCGGCGCCGCCGCCATTCGTTTGGTAACGTCACGGTTATCGAGTGTCACTTATCACAATAGCATAGGCGAAATGTCGGTCAAAGGGGACGCGCCGTTCGCGTTCTACAGACGTTTGAAGCGAGCATTGTAGCAGTTTTCGTATGAGTAGGAAAAAACGAGCAGGCCTTTTTGCGTCGATCCGTCACCGTGGATGAAACGTGGATCGACCACTACACAACCGAGTCGAAGTAGCAGTCAGAGCAGTGGACGACGACTGGCGAATTTGCGCTGAAGAAGGTGAAGACCGTTCCGTCGGCTGGGAAGGTGATAGCTACCGTTTTTTTTGGGATTACCATGGATCGACAACTCGATGAAGGGAAAAACGACAACAGGACCCTATTATGCAACATCATTGGACCGTTTGAAAGAAGACCCGAAACAAAGACGGCGAACATTGGCGCACAGGAGGGTGCTCTCTCGTCGGGACAACGCGCCGTCACACAAATCGACCGTCGCATTGGCAAAATTACACGAATTGTGCTTCGAATTGATTCCCCATCGACCCTGTTCTCCGGACATGACCTCGTGCGACTTGTTCCTCTTTCCACACTTGAAAATCTGATCCGGTAGGAAGAAACTGTCGCCGAATGAGGATCTGAGCGCGGCCGTCAATGCGCATTTCGCAGATTTTGAAGAAAAAATACTTTTTCGACGGGATGAAAAAATTGAGAACTCACTGGACCAAGTGTATGGCCAGCAAGTGAGACGATGTTGAAAAATAAAATCATTTTTTTTCACAAAACGGCGTTTAACTTGCTTTTTACCATACTTATCAAACGACCCCCGTTATATATATACATATATAAATATATGTATATGGTTTCTTTAAAAAAAAAGAACAGTAGATTTTAAACGGATATGACCGTCTGATATACGGGACGCTGGGTGCTTTAATTATGGATTGTCGACGTTCGACGGGGCACCGTCGAGAAGACTGACTATCACTATCCACTGGAGTGTAAATTAAAAGGGAGAAATCGAGGACGTGCCGTCGACACCGGCGTCGTTCGAACACGCACGGAGCAAGATAATTCTAGGTACAATATTCGAAAGTGTGCGCACGCGAGCGACGACCGACGGTTCGGACGAGTCGCGCGGGGCGGGGGTGTATCAACATGCGTGCCGCCGTTCGAAGCGAAACTCCGTGCCCGTGTGGCCGGTATGCGAACGGATCGGCGAAGATGAGCCGACTGACTGACGGGCCGTGTACACAAAACGCACGTCCGTTTCGCTGCGAGCGAGTGGATCGGTGCGGCCGTCACGCGCGATTTGGAAATTTCTAATTTTCTAGTAAAATGCGTTCCGTCGCAGAGAGACGTTCCGCGACGGCTCCCATTCGATACGTTACTGTTATTATTATTATGATTATTGTTGTTATCGTCTCCGTCGCCGTACTAAATAAATCGTAAAACGTGAAACCGGTGGCCTCGTTAATCCGCGACTTGTTACAATCTCCGCACGTTTCGATTCGAAAGAATCAACGGCCGTCACTAATTCATTCATCGTTTCGAACGAGCACATCGTGCGCGGACGCGAAGCAGAAGCCTTGTACGGAAATCCACGACAATAACTAATTAATTACAATCCACTGTCATGTAGAGAAAAACACACACACACACTTTGTTAAAATCGAAAATTGATTCCCGGGAATCCGAAGATACATATTTTTTGGGCATCTAGACAAAATTTCTTGCCGGCTGTCTCGTGTCTAGTTCGTTCGAAACCGTCGAAAGGACGAGCGGCCCGTGACAACGGCTGTCGTGCTCTCCAAAATGTCGAACGATGAATTTCGTGCTGCGATTAAATTCCACGCGCGACAACTTCGAAGATTTGATGGAGAGAGAGACGTTATTCATTGCAGATATCGACATTCAATTAAATTCTAACTAATCTGATTAACTGGCTACCGAATGCAGATCGACGTGTACATGAATTGAATACCCGTATCCGCATATCGATTGGTCATTTCTGTTCGAAATGCAAAACCTTTGAACATGAAATGAAACGATGAACAAAACCTTTGGCTTTTTTGAAACATGTAAAAGTTTGCATCTATATTTAAAGAATATGTTGTCAAATCGAAATCAAAAAGACCGGCATATAAACATATATATATATATATAATATATATATATATATATACATACATATATATATATATATATATATATATATATATATATATATATATATATATATATATATATATATATATATATATATATATATATATATATATATATATATATATTACTGTGCGCACAGGTAGTTCTATAATCTGAAAAAGTCCTAAATATTTGACAGACTGAACGGAATCTGTAAGACTCGCGCCACAATTCGAAATGTGTCGAAGTCAACGCCGCCTTCGAAATTTTAAATAACGGACGGTCGAGTAGGCGAACGTCACGCGCTTATACAATCGCCTACACAGTTTGTCAGATTTTCCTTGTACTTCTTTTCAATGATACAGACGACAATATCACCGACCGTCGTTGCATAACGACAGAGCATTTGATATGTACAGGACGCGTGCAGGCGACGAACAGTTGAATGCAAGTTACATAACTGACTATACGAACATCGGTGTATTTAAGTACATACTGTTCGAAAATAGAAACTATGGAAAATTAAATATTTTTACTGTACGTTTTATATATCCGATCGAAAACGTGTCAGTCGAACTATTATTAACTATTATTATTTATTTATAGAATAAACATTCGAGTGTTTGGCATTTCTACAAATATCGTAGAAATATAGACTTTCATAAATGACTGATTGTTTCGTTCCGCGTATCACAAAAATGTTTCTGGACAAAAAATGTTCAACCAGCGCGCGTTTCGAATTTCCAATTACATTATTGTTAGTGGGCCACGGTACAGAACAATCTAACACTTAAAATTTATGCTACTCTCTCTTTCTCTCTCTCTATATATATGTATATATATAAACACTTCTAGTATCTAGTACCAATACTGATCGATTGAATATTTTCGATTAGAAAAATCTGTTGCGGTCTGTGGGACGAAAAAACGAAGTGATTTTCGAAACTGTCATCGGTGGGAACATGACGAGTACTTAGCTACGCAGCTTGTCCGTCTGAATTTCAGCCGAACCGTCATCGGCCTCGCTGTAATGTTAGATTACCGCAAGTTGTTTCCGTTTAAGATCCGTTTACATTATCATCGAAACAGATAATGGAGAAACACACGACTACACAATTGCCCGTTTAGTTTTTAGTATTTTTTTTTTTTAATTCTGTAACGGCGCGACGATACTCTCCCGTCTTCGTTGGATCCGAAACGACAAGATAGCACGTTGCGGTTCGAGTGCAGTAAATGGACAAATCCACTTTGACAGAATCGAGTAACGTTTCCTGTTCTGTCGCAAACGAGCCGGTTGCGTCGAACGAACGACGCAGCCTCGATTCGAAACGAGGGTTAGATTAATAAACAGGGCTCGTGTGAGCACGACGGACAACCGACTTGTCAAATTATCGGGTGGTCGGGAAGACTTTTTCTGCGAAAACTGCACGTTTCTGGTGGTACAGTGCCGATAGAGCGAACCGAAGACGAATCTCGGGTGGTGATTTTTCTGTATTTTGGAAGACGGCTGCACCGGCATCGAAATGCGCGTCAGCAACAATCGAACACGATCGACAATCGTTCAATGAACGTTTCTGGTCGGAAAAACCCCGACTGAAAAGGGTGCTCTCGTTCATTGAGATCCATCGCGACGAATTTTAAATTCGTTCTCGCCCCGATTCCATTACTTCTGTTCGTATTCCCGTGCGGATTTCGACGGAAACACGCGCCGGAAGTGGCTGTCACAGACCGTGCGGACGAAGACAGTCCGACGCTCGTCCGAAACCTCTGTCGGACGACCGGTCGAAACGGTCGCCCGACGCGAGAAGCGAAAGTTCTCTCCACCTTGGCAACGTTGTAACGAAGAAGAAACAAACGATCGGAATAAAGAAATCGGCACGAGCGCGCCTCTGTCCGTACGTACGTCTGTTTATGCGAATAAATCGGCGGACGCATCCGCGGACGTGTCCAATCACTTGACACCAACTATTTTCGATCCGAGATTAAATATTTATCGTTAACGATTATAATCGGCCGTTTGTGGAGTATTGTCGCGCAGGAGGAAGTTTACGTTAAACGTCTATTAATACGTGGCGTTTTTGTTTTTTGTTTTTTTGTTTTTTTGTTTTTACAGATCTGCATGCGCGTGGTGCGGGGCCGAGTCGAGAGACGTGCGAGGACCGATTACGGAAAGGAAATCGAAAGGAATCGAGTTCGCCGTGGCGGCGGATCGCGACCGTGTCGTTCGTCCTCCGTTCTGTCCGCACGGATAAATGACGTTTCGATCGGCGCGGCGGCCGTGACTCGGACGCGTTCGTCTCTCGCACTTCCGACGGGCTCCGCAACCGCTCGCTCGCGGCCCGAAGACGACGCGCGACGCTCCCGTCACGTCCTTTCGTCGCCGTCGACGTTTCGAGACGCGTCTCGAGCGCGCCGAGAATCGCGCGAGCGTGCACCTACCTGTCCCAGCACCGACTGCAACGTTGACGTCGTGTCTCTGATCCCGGCTTCGTGTCTGAGCCGCGCACGTTCGACTCTCGCCAGCGTCGGCGAGTCCAGTATCGACGGCGCGCGACTTCCCATCACGGGACTCGAACACCCGTCCACTTGCACTAACATAACAACACAGATGTCGATCTAGCGGTCCCGTCGATCGTCGTTCGTTTCGACACACGCGCGGATAACTCTCATCGAGCGAACACACACTGTTATTACTACTACTACTACTGCTGCTACGACGACTCACTGCTGTCACTCTGTGCGTCGTACTGCACTGTTGTGTGCGATGCGGTATGCGCGGCGTCAGCGACTGCGATCGCTCTTCCCACCACAGCGGTTGACATTGCACTGGCGTCGCAGCGCGCAGCCGCGCGGCTACATCGTCTGTTTCCATCGGGTTGGCACCAGTGGCTGTCAAACGTCCGCACGGTTGTCCGCACTGCTGACATTTCTTGTTTGTGTAAATAATCAATACGTCCGCGACGATGTTTTCGCTCCGCTTTTGACGTTAGCGAACGACGGCGACGAAACATGAGCGAATAACGCGGTCGTCGGGCGTCCGACCGACGATGGAGGCGCAGCTCGAGGTCAGGCTGCACCAGGCGATCGCGAGCGGCGACGCGGGCGCCGCGAAGAGGTTACTGCAGCAAGGTAAGGACGGCGGGAGACGCGGCCGCCGGTGACGCGCGGAGTGCAACGGCGCCGTTTCGTTCGGCAGGTGCCGACGTCAGCAAGCTCGTCGACGGGAAGTCGGCGCTGAGCACGGCGGCGATCGCCGGCGACGTCGCGATCCTCAACTGCATCCTGTCGGCGATATCGAACGAGAACGCCGAGAAGGACGCGCCGGACTTGTTCGCGAGGAGGCGGGGCGCGTGCGACGGCGACCGGAGCGGCGTCAGCGGCCGCCGCGAGAAGACGGGCGCGTCCGGCGCGAACGAGTACGATCGGAGCAACCTCGGGTACTACATCGTAGTGCACGGCGAGCCGGACGACCGGAACGACGGAGCGGAGCGGACGAACGACGACGACGACACGCCGGAGGGGATGGACCGGCTCGAGTGGGACGTCGAGATCAAGGACCAGGCCGGCCAGCCGCCGGACGGCTCGGAATCGGACTCGTGGGGCTCGTTGTACAGGTACGTCGCTCGCTCCGTCTCGCTCGCTCGCGCGCACGTTCACGACGACCGGACTGATCCGCACAGGTGGTACGCGGCGATCCTTGACAAGACGGCCGACATGCTGAAGTATCCGCCGAAGTACGACGTGAACCAGAAGGACGACTCCGGCAGGACCGCGCTGCACTACGCGGTCGAGCACGGGAACGTCGACGCGGTCGGGACGCTGCTCGAGGCCGGTACGGACGGCGCGCCGGACGGACGCGGCGCCGTCCGCCGTCCGTCGTCAGAACGCGACCCCGCTCTCTGTTCCGCAGGATGCCAGACCGAGGTCAGCGGCACGGTCGTGTGGACGCCGGTGCACATCGCGTGCAACGTGCCGAGGAACACTGAGATCGTCGGGCTGCTGCTCGACGCGGGCGCGCGCGTCGACGCCGAGCTGTTCGACAGGAGGACCGCGCTGCACGTCGCGGCGGCCGCCGGCGAGATCTCGTCGATGATCCTGCTGCTGAACAGGGGCGCGTCGGTCGAGGCGCGCGACCTGTACGACAGGACGCCGCTGTCGCTCGCGGTCATGTTCGCCGACGAGGACACCGTCCGGGTGCTGCTCGAGTACGGCGCAAAGGTCAACGTCGAGGACTTCCAAGGTATCCGACGCGGACGAGCGTCGCGTCGCGGCGACTGACCGCGCTCCCCGTCGTGTCTGTCTGCCGCCAGGTTACACGCCGCTGTACACGGCCGTCTGGCAGAAATCGATGGGCACGGTCCGGATGTTGCTGCGCGCCGGCGCTAAGATCAAGCAGTCGCACTGTCTGCTCCACCACGCCGTCGCCGTGCAGGACGAGGACATGGTCAGGCTGCTGCTCGACGCCGGCAGCGTGCCGAACCACGTGAACGACGAGGGCGACTCGGCGTTCCTGATCGCCGTCCGCACCGGCAACATCGACCTCGTCCGGCTGCTCCTCGAGCACGGTACGTCGCCGTCTGACGTCCCGGGCGCGACGCCGCCGCCGCCTCTCTGACGTGTCTCTCGCGGCCCGCAGGCGCGCAAGTCAACCAGATCTCGGCGAGCGGCTACAGCTGCATCCACGAGGCGGTGCTGCACATCCCGAACTCGCACGTGTTCGAAGCGATGTACAACGTGCTGTACGACAGCGGCGCCGACGTCAACCTCGCGTCCGGCCTGAACTCGGACCTGACGCCGCTGTTCCACTCGCTGTTCCTCGGCAAGACGAACGTCGCGGCCGTGCTGATCCGCCACGGCGTCGACGTCAACTGCTACGACAACCGTCTGGCGATCCTGTCGGTGATGCGCCAGGAGAAGTACTTCTACATCGCGAAGCTGCTCGTGTACGCCGGGTTCGAGGCGAGATACGGCGGCCGCGACGTCGCGTACCGCGCGGACGGCGCGTACGACACGGACGGCTTCAACGGCTGGATGTCGTACGTGAACTTCAACCCGCTGATGCTCGTCGACCTGTGCAGGATCAACGTGCGCAAGCGGTACGGCACCGACGTGTACAGGGCGGTCGACGCGCTGCCGCTGCCGTGGACGCTGAAGCAGTTCCTCAAGCTCGAGGACGTCTGCACGTAGTGGCGGTCCGTGCGCCGCGACGCGGGCGCCGGTCCGCCGGCGGACCGGTCTTTAGCTTCGGTCAGTTTCATCAGTAGGCGCATTTTCGCTAGAAGAAAAGTCATGTTCTCCGACAAAATATTCTGTGATTTTATTATTTATACGTAAGGACGAGGGGGGGAAAAGAGGAAAAATAAAAACAGACACTAGTTGTATTTATACCAATATATATTTGTATATATTGTGGTTATTTTATTAGTACACGTTTACATAACTTTCGTAGATGATTTATATATATTGTTCGTTCTCTTAGAACTTCTAGGCAGAAATTCTCTCGATACACAAAAGTCGTTCGACCGCTTCGAAAACGTGTCGTTCGGAACCGCGATCGCGCGAGCGCCGGCTCCGCGAAGCACGCTTTCGAACGCGACGCCGTCGATCGGTCTCCGATCGACTCACTTTCGAACGAATTTTATTCGGTACGATAAACACACGCTTTCTTCTTAAATCACCGTACAGAAATACATTTCCATAAATGTATATATATATATATATGTATATATATGTATATATATGTATATATATGTATATATATATTTATAGCTCGTGTGTCCCGGCATCGTCTGAACGTGCGGGGCACACGTTGAAAAAGTACATCGAAGAACTCTGTTCGTATTTCAAACGTGTACTTTTGTTCTGGAATCGACGACTAATGCACACTCGATAGATTACAATGTTCAAAGATACTGCCTTTAGATTACTACATTGACAAACACAAAATGGACACATTTTTGAAATTACACAATAAAAACGAATATTGAAACAAAAAAAAAACCGCTGTTTACGTTTCTGCAAAAACCCGCACGTGTAGAGAACCTTTACACGCGCAACTCGCGGCTCCTTCAAGGCTAGCGCACGTCAGGACGGACCGCTTCGGTACATTTTATACGTAGTGCCGCCGCGGCGCGTCGAACCACAAACACCGGGGATCGGTCGACTGGTGGACTTCTGACCGATCCGCAACGACGCAGTCCGCCCTGATGTGCGCTGTCCTTCGTTCGACAAGCTTCTACATGGCCTGTCGCACAAGCGATTGCAATTAGGATTTAAAAAAAAAGAGGGACAATCACAAAACTTATAACCTAAACTAAATTTTAAGCACGAAACTAATCACCAAAATCAAAACGAAGCGAGCCTGAATTCGAGACAGCATCGTGGCTAGAGAGATATTCTCCCGCTACGAAACTGAATGTCTACAAAAATTGCTGCTGACTTCGACCGGAAAGGTAACTGTCTACAGAGCGATGCGCTACGATGTGATCTCGACCGCTATTCATTAAAAAAAATATGATATGGCGCCCGTGAATCTATCTTTTTACAAAACCTCTTAATACTGCGGTCGAGAATTTCTCTAAAAGCTCGAACGTACGAACGACTGAATAATATCATCGACAAGTAAGTCAGCAGCACTAGCGACCTACAGTACATCCAAACTCGTCGTTACTTAATTTTTACTCAGGCTGCTCTACGGATTGTTTCGAATCATAGCCATCTTAATTTTTATTCAATACATCGAAATCAATATTCAAATAAACAGTTACGAACCTATAATTACCTGTGTATATTGTTAGTTATACGTGCATATGCATACGTGTGTGCGAACGTGCGTGTAACGTGTTTTCTCTTTCGTTCGAAACACTACCGGGAACGTGTCTTCTCGGTCACAAAACAGTACTTTGCCGGTCACTTTCGGCGGCGTCGCCGCGCCGGTCCCCTTTTCGAGGCCGGGTCCGCACCGCCGCCCTACCCGCACGCGTACGTTCGTCCGTCCGTCTCGCATATTCGGAACGCACGTCCTCCCCCCCTTCGACGGGCCGCGCCGCCGAGCTAGTAGTGGAACTTGCTCGGCCGCAACAGCGTCACCAAGTCGGAATCGTCGTCCGCGTAGTCGGCGGGGAATCTGTTCTTCTCGTCCATCATCGACTTCAGCTGCGGATTCGCGTTCAGGAGCTCCTTGCAGATGCCGCGACTCTTCGACTCGACGGCCCGGTGCAGCGCGGTCTTTCCGTCGACGTCCTTGAGGACGACGGACGCGCCGTGCGCCAGCAGCAGCTTGACGACGGACTGCTTCCCTAGCGGACCAGAAAACAGAACCGATGAAACGGACGTGGACGACGCGGAACGCTCGGACCCGCGTCGCCGACGGAGACGGATCGCCGGGAACGCCGCGAGGCCCGAGAGACGTGCGATCGGATCGGGCGTTTCTACGGAGCGAAATCGACGGCGCGGGTCCGATCCGTCCCTGGACGCGGACACGTCCGCCGCGCGCTTAGCGACTAATCCGTACCGGCAGAGGCGGCGCGGTGCAGCGGCGTCGCCTGTCCGGCCCGCGTCCTCGCGTTGATGTCGGCGCCGGCCCTCAGCAGCTCGCTGACGATTTCCTCGTCGCCGGCGCGGACGGCGTAGTGCAGCGCGGTGTACCCGGCCGCGTCCCTCTTGTCGACCGGCGTGCCGGCCCGCAGCAGCGTCCTGACTCGATCGACGTCGCGGTTCTGCGCGGCGTACCAGATCCCCCGCTCGAAATCCATCTCGTCGAGCGACTGCGCGACGGCCGAGCCGACGCCGCGGCAGCACGCGTGGGTCCCGTCGGTCCCGTCGCACCCGCTCGTGCACCTCCCCTCGGCCATCGTCGACGACGCGGAGCGCGGCCGGAGCGAATCGGCGTCCGGTCGCGGTGCGATCGCGGCGGCCCGCTTAGATCTCGCGCTGCATCGTCCATATGACCTCGGCCTCGCCGGTCGTCCCGACGACCTTGTACCCGATCTCGCCCAGCGAGTTGATGACCTCCATCGGCGGCGCTTTGATCACGACCCCGTTGACGACCGGCGATCCGGAGTTGAACCGCTTCGACAGCGCGTTGTACTCGACCTGGTTGAGCCCGAACACGCACGTGTCGGCCGCGTGGAGCGACGCCTTGACGGCGATGTACGCGAACGTGCCACCGGACAGCAGCTTCGCCGGGATCTCGACCTTCGCTATGTTCTCGACCTTCGGTAGGTTCTCGACCCTCTGTGCGTTCTCCATCTACGTTCACACGTCGTGCACGGCTTCTTTCACTGTGATCGGCTCTGGCTCGGAGAAGTCCTTTCGCATAGTCCACATGTACTCGTTGTAGTCCTGTTTGACGCTCGTCGACGACGACGCGATCACCTTGTAGCCGAGCACCTCGAGGGCGGTCAGTATGACGCACGGATGCGACAGGTACACGATCGTCAGGTCGTCGGAGTAGCCGCCGGACGGGAACCTCGACAACTGTTCGATGTCGTTCGCCTTCAAGCCGGAGACCAGCACCCGCGGCGTGTATCTGTGACCGTACGACGTTAGATGACCGCGCACTAATATGTATGGCATTGAGAATAACCTTCGACTCTGCGACGCGCAATCATAGGCACGACGGCGGCTCGAACGTCAAACCAAATGTCCTCTGCTCGCGCGTCGCGAAATCGAACCCGGGAATTTCGTTACACGACCCTCTGACGTACGAGACGGCCCCGTCGATGCGAGATGCGGTTCGTCCGTAACCCGACACGAACAAATTGCGTTGCTACAACGACATCAATAGTAACGTATCAACTGTCCGTCCCACTGACATCGGAATGCGCGCAGAACACTCCGTCCGCACGCATGCGCGCGGCCGCACGCACGTAGCCGCCATAAATATAAAAGTGCGTATGAAACTTGCTGTTATGACATCGGACACGGGACATTAACATATACAAACGGCGATAATATCGCGTTTCGGAATTTGTTTATTTTCTCTGCAGATTAGATGCTAGAGTGAGAGAGCGAAACATACTTGACGATTTGTCTATCCCGTTTCGACTGTAAAGGTCGCCAATCAATTTACACAAATATAAACAGGCGGGCGTAGAAGGCGGTTAAATCCTTGTTTTAATGAAATATCGAGTCCAATATACTCGTCAGCAATAATATTCAATAAGTATAAAGCTTACAGGAGTACAGATTATATACTTAACACAAAAAGCAAGATTTAACAAAGTATTGAATCTGTCGATCTCCGTCGGAGTGAAAAAAAATTGTATTACTTCAACGATACCATATATAACGACACTAACAGCAGATTAAAACACATTTGTTTGTCATATATCCGAGACGATTCTCGATCGAACCGTTCGCCAAATTTCTACTAACGACAGTTAATTATTCATGAACGTTATATTCCGTATCACTGTCCCTGCTTATCTTTATTCGACCCTTGTTCATCATTATTGATCGGCCTGTTATGAAATTAATAACATTCATGTCTTTAATTCGTTCATGAGAAAATATCGAAGTTGCTGATGCGACGGCGCCCGATGAGAAATGTGCCAGTTTTAACGTTACTGTTTTTTATTTATTGTTAACGCAACAGGTTTTCTTTTTTAAGAGAAATCTACCGAATCTAATTAGATAATTGAATTCACTGGCTAACAGGGGTTTGATTAATTGGGTTCTGGTACGCGGTAGACCGTTCCACTGTTGTTTACCAATTTTGTTATTCTTCTGTTGTTATTTGCATCCCAGGCAGACGTTAAAAGGCAAACGGTTTTATTATAATTAATACAGACACATCTTATTTAACACTCCCTCAATTAACCCTGTTTCGATGATGATATTTGGGGTTTAGGGGTGTGTCGCACGCTGTTTTGATATAGCGCTCCACGACTTGACAAGCGTTAGAACCTGATAAAACAAAAAAATACATGTATTTTTTTAAGTACATCGATGTATTAACTATTAATGCAATTTCGAAAGAAGACATTTGATTAAAAATACATGGAATACGTAAAACTAAGGCACATTATTAGAAGGCAATAAACATACATTATACATATACTTACAATAATTTTTATTAGTTCGATAGATAATTTTATTTATAATTTTGAAAGTTAGACATTCGATCTAGAGTAACATACCGATATTTTTAACATTAACTTTATGTTCCATACTCTACGATACGTTCGTTACGAACGCGTCAGTTAATTAGACTAAACGTTATTTTAACACGATTTCGAATAAATTTATGCATAAGTATATAAAAAATTGTTTATATTAAAGATTGATTACTCTATATTTACAAAAACGCCAACAGTCTTTGCTATAAACATCTGAAGAATTTTACGACTGCACGTTTTGCACCGGGGATATATAAAAGCAAAAAGATTCCGTTTCTGTATCGAGATGTCTTCAAAAAAAATATATCATTAAGAAAATAATCAAACAGTCACTCGTACAGCTTTTATGCAAAATGACAAACACTGAAATTTTATATATTTGTAATACCTTAACTCTCCGTGATTTTAAAACAGGAACTTTCCACCTTCCACCTATTTTCACAATCTAAAAAGTTTTATTTCAAACGCAGTCGGTTAATCATACATAGCAGAGTATTACAAAATAATGACATTACGATATATACGTATCTATATTGGCTAAAACGAAATTTATAAACGTGTGCGATAATTCAACGGGACTCTATTTACAACTGGTTCAAGTAACTCTCTTCCAGCGACGGGTACACTCTGAGACTCAGCTTCAATCTGGAAAAGAAAAAGACACGTGACGAATCGGACGAGCGTTTTAGAACTTTCCCGTACTCTCTGAACTCTTCGGCTATTTCCTCCGCTTTCGCCGGACTGCAGACGAGAGTCGTCTTCGTCGTCTCCGGATCGAACAGAGGAGTGAGGTATTTCCGACCGACCCGGTTCAAGTCGTTTTCGCCGACCTTGTTGACCGACGAGACGAGCCGTCTGTTGTAATCCTTGTCGACTCGTTTGAAGTACGCGAGCAGCGACTGTTCGACGAGATCGCCTATAGTCTTTTCTCTCTGGATGATTTCGTATATCAACGAACTCTTCGCCGATTCCAACAACGTCGAATCCCATTCGCTCGACTCGATCTGCGATTCCTGAAAACGTGTCCGGTTAGAAACGGCCGCCCCGGATCGTGAAACGACGACCGCGTTACCGTGATCGATTTCGCTTGCGAGTACGCCTGAACGACGTTCGTCGCTCGGTAGAACGTCAGATAGAGTAGACCTTCGTTCGGACTAGGGCAGATTCGAAAGCCGTACGAGAAACCGCCGCCTCGGATCTGTTTCCACATCGGGCCCTTGAAACATTAACGACGATCGCGGTGTGAATTTTTCTGCGATCGAATTCGATCGAGTTCGAACTCACTTCTAGCTGCGTCAGATACTGTAAATAAACTAGAACGATCGGTAAATCCGGATCGTCGAAATCCGTGATCGAAGGCGTCGTCTGAATGAAGAACGACGACTCGACGCAGCCCATGCCGACTATGCAGCTCGGTTTCGTTTCGATGACGGACTTCGATGCGAAAAGCTCGTAGTCGGGAGTCACCTTCAGCCTGAAACGAGAAAGAACGTACGTGCGAAAAAAACGTACGTTTCGTCATCGACGAGATTACTTTTCTTTGACCGGATCGACGCTAGAGGGCAATAACTTGGACCAAGGAGCGACCGGGTCCGGAAATCTCTTGCACAGCAGATCGACGTTAGCGGCCATATGCAGCACCATTTTCGCAGGATCGGTGAGAATTTTACGGACGCCGTTCATCTCGCCGACGACGCTGTCCGCACGCTCGTCGTTCAGCTTTTCGATCAGCGCCGTTAAGAACCGCTGCTGTCGGAGCATGCTCGCCGAGTGAACGTTACTAGCTGTAAAAACCGTTCGATCATTTTTCGCACGTCGCCGTTTTTTAAACCGTTCGTGATTATTACTTTTATCGTAATAGATGTCTTTCATCAAATCCTTCGCTACTTTATTTCCGTTCCGTTTGACTTGCGCGACCTCGTTCGAAATCTTAGACGCGATTATTTTCAATCGTTCGGCGGTGAAAACGGTATTGTACAAGAGCTCGTTCAGCCACTCGATTCCTCGCTCGTACTTATCGACTTCGAGCTAAAGATAGAAAAAAAACTCTGTCGTGCTCGAGTTCGATTCGATACGACGATTCATACCTGTAATAAAATAGAAGCGGTGTGAGAGTAAACGCCGCACGTAAACCTTCCCCCGCTTTCGAGTCCGAGCCGAGTGTTCGTCGCGACCGTATCGGCTTCTAATTCCGATACGACTTCTTCGTACGGAATCAACTCCTCGCCGCGTTTCACGGGCGATTCCAGTAACGCTTCGAGCAGGAGAGGTAAGTAGAAACGTGACTCGGCGGATAAGTCCGTCGTATCCATGAAAATAGACACCTAGAAACATACGACTACTTTTATTAAGAAACGGAACGCTTTTAAAAAAAAAGACAAACGAGGAAAGAATCGATCGAACTTCTACTCACATACACGAAATTCGTGTTGATATGATCCAAGTGAGCGTAAATCGGCAGTAGGCCGAGATTGAATTTCGGCGACTGCTCTTCCGTTTCGGTCGTGTATCGAACGATCGAGTGGAAATTGATAGAGTCCGTGCTCGGAATCGGTACGGACCGCAACATCTCGTCGGGCGGCGGTTTCTCGTTGTTCTCCATCGCCTCCTTCAGCTCGGCCTCTTTTCGTTTAAGTCCGTCTTCTCCGAGCTCTTCGATCTGCTTCTTGATACGGCTCTGTTCTTCTTCGGTCATACGTTTCTGTTCGTCGATGCTCGGTACGGCTTTCACCGTGATCGTCGGCGCGTCGATGAAATACCGCTTCAACAGACCGAGCCAAAACTCTTCGGGTTCCTTTTCCATCTTACGCAAGTCTTCGATATCGTTCAAACGATGATTCAACTGTCGATTCGAGTAGATTTCAGTAAGGAATCGCATACGAGCACACGAGTACACATCCTACACGAGCCGGACGCATAGAAAATATATACTCACGTCTTCGACACTATTTCCGTATAAAGTGTCGCCGATGACCATGAACGCGACGACATCGTGCGGACCGTTCTCGAGACTACTCAACCTCTCGAGCATCTGTTTGTGAACGATCGTTCTGAAGCGCTTCATGTCCAGTTTTTCTTTACCGTCGGCGTACGTTCCTAAAATATCGATGAGCCTCGGATGCACGAGCTCGATTTTCTCGGTAGGTACGTTCTCGAAAGTCAAGTATATGACCGTCTCGGAGTTCTCAGACACGTTGCACACGACCTGAGAGAAAAAAACACGTTACGTTCTCGTTTCTCTTCGACGTACTCTCGTGTCTTTCGGTCAAACAGATCAGTGTTTTGAGAAATGTTTTAACTCAGCGAACGTCTCGAACGTCCTCGGTATTAGCATAGCGAGTCATCACGGAAACGGATCGGACGTAAGAGAGATCCGAGGAAGAAAAGCTCACCCTGCTCGCCAGCGGATCTTCGATTTCGACGAATTCCTTCTGGAGCGGCGACGCGGACGTATCGGTCATATATCTGAACAGGAGAGCGCAAGCGTTCATCTCGTACACGTTCGTCACGGCCGAAGGTCCTCGCCAAGCGACGTTCACTATGCCGTTGTCTTCGTCGTCGCACGGATACTCGATCCTCTTTTCGATCGACTCTTTCACCGGTGGGACGGGAGACTGCCACGGTCGCGTCATCGGCCCGAGAGGTTCCTGAAAAAGAGAGGACCGATACGTGCGAAAGATCCGTACGAGAATCTATTTCGAATCTCGTACTTTCGAAACGATCTTGTCTTCTATCCCCGCCAAAGCTTTGAAAACGTCCGCAGGATTCACGGGCCCGGTTATTATGACGGTCAGATTATCCGGTCGATAGAAGTCTTTGTGGTACCGTCGAACCTGAAAAAGAAGATCGAGAGATCGTACCGGCCGGCGATCGTCGATCGCACGCTCCGCTACCTTGACGTTATCCGTGCTCTCTCTTAGATTTTTCATCACGCCGCCGGTGTTAGCTCTGTACCCGCAGTCGCCCGGGTAGATCGAACGCATCATCGCGAAATGCGTACGTTCCTCGCCGGTGTTCTCGCAGCCTTGCATCTCGCAGTAGACGACTCCGGCGTCCTCCCCCGTTCCGGTCACGTGGTGCACTTCGGTCACGAACCCGTAATCCTTCGGAAGAAAAAGCGACGAGAGACGGATTATTTTAGACGAGAGTCCGATCGCGAGCGTCGCGACGCGTCCGGGCTCACCGTCAACGTCGGGTACAAGATATGATCGAGGTAGATCGGCATCAACGACAAGAAACCTTCGCCGCCGGCCGTAGTCATCGTATAACACGTGTGGTCGACGTCGGTCCACGCGTTCGTGCCGCTCGCGAGACACCTGTTCGCGAGCAGATCGAGGACGCCTTTGTAAGGATACTTCTCGCTCCCGAGGAATATCAGATGCTCGAGCGTGTGCGGTAGACCGTCGTCGTCGTGCGCCTCGGTCACTGAAAAGAACACGCGGCTCGAGAGAACGGATAAAACACGAAACGTGCGATCGACCCACCGACACAGAAATATCCGTTGACGACCGGTCCCTCGACTTCGGCGACGACGACCGTCAGGCCGGTTCTCTGCGACTTGTACTTATGAACAGGGATCTGATTTTCCGCCTTCAGCGAACAAATGAGTTCGAAACCGCCGATCGCGTGTCGGGCCGGAGACATATCGACGGGAGGCATCGTTCGCGAGGATAGTGTCGAGGCCTTCAAAACAATCACAATCGGTGAATAAGATCTGCGAGACGAGACAGTTTGTAAGGTTATAAACAATTATTATCGTCGCAAGAATCAAAAATATTCTTACGAATTTCAAACGTCCTCTTAGAAGAACTTTACATACAAATTTTTGTTTTTTTTAAAAAAAGAAAAATACCGCGTCATTCTACGCGAGACAATAAAAACGGCAAATTCATTCAGCGTTAGCTAACGGTATCGTCCCTTATGGTACCGAAAGAAGACACTGTTTTCTTTAAGATTACTGTAAAAATACTCACGATTACTTTTAGTATAGCGAGTGGTGTCTTATTTACAGAAGGATATTAAACGAATGAATTATTTCCGATACCGGACACAATCTTACACACGAACGAATATTTGTAAGTAATTTTTCAGGATGACATGCAACGAGAAAAAAAAGCGAAACCGTTATTTGTTTAGTGACGAATTTTAACGCGCCGTTCCATTGTTTCGCGTGCACTGAGCCCGCTGTCACGTACGGTTATGCGAAAAAATGTACTCGATATACATTTACTTCAACGCTTATTACCTTATTTGATATAAAATTTATTCTAAAAAAATATACCGGCGCTCCAGCATTCAGGTTAATACGCCAGTCGAATCGGTATTCCTGTCTATCGAATGACGATTCGTTCTCTGTCCAACAACATCACAGCCACGTTACGGAGCGAGACAGACTGACGAATTTACACGAAATCGGTGTGTAAGACAGAAGAACACCAGATAAATTCGACGATCGTACAATGCGGCGTCACGAAAAACTTACACGTCTCGTTACGTCGTCTACTCCGTAGATTAGATCCTTGTGCATAAAATTACGGCTTCTGCTATGAAAAATACGTCTATTGTATGTTAAAACATTGATGATCGTTGTAGACAGTCGCATGTTTATAATACAATCTTCAATTGTTTATAGGTTATGTTTAAAACACAGAACAGAAATGCATATCGCTATGGATTTAATTAGCATCCGATCCGTTTTGTCACAAATAAATAATATTCGTTACTTGCACGTCCGACGTCTAATTGGTCAGGACGTAACGAAACGAACGCCTAAAGATGGCTTATTTTTCATGAACGGGTCTCTTTATTCCACACTCGACGTATCTAATAACTATAAATATTTCCAATTAAAATCGTACAACGATTTCGATGGCGATTTCATCACCTGCGGGGCGCGGGGCGTTATTTAGAATCGTAAAAATGTTAAATTACTCTTCCTCCTTCTTGAAAAATGATCGAAACAAGATCGTCCATTAATAAGGAAAAAACTTTATTCGTGAACGACGCGGATCCTTCTGCTTCCGAAGATTAGATTTTAATTTTATTCGAAACATTATTTAATTCCTTAAGTTATAATCGTTTCTATACCTGCGATCCAGTTGGTGTATTACTGATCGTCTCGGTCCTGATAAATTACTGATATGTTATTTGTTACTACCAGTTTCAACTCGAACTAGTTTACCAAAAGAATATTTGAGTTCGGTTCAAGAACATAAATTAGTTGTGACAAATAATTTATCAGGACCGAGATTTCCAGAACATCATTCAACCATTTGGACCGTAGTACCGTATGATTAGTTAATATGCATGCGTCGGATGTCATCGTAGGTGCCATGAAAATAGGAACATTCGAATAAATAATACGATGAACGCGTGAGCCATGGACGCTTATAATATATATGGATTATTTTCAATTCGTCATTTCAGTTAGCCAGACCACTAAGTCTATCGCACATTTAGACGAGTCGAGAGGAACGATTCTTTAAAGAACGATTAGCGTTTTGACCTTTCATTGTTGTTACGTATCTGTGTAGATTAAACTCTGCAGGCGGTTGAAGGTGGGACGGACCCGGCGTTTTAAATGCTCGTATGGTTTGACCCTAAGTGTTCGAATGTTCGGCCCCTGTGCTTCATAATCAGTATGTGAAAGCAGCGTACCCCGTTGAATGGAATTGCATCGGTTTCCGCTAGTGCTAGAGGGAACTAAATAGATAATGGGACGTTTTCAACGCAACTTTAGTGGTTAGCGCGATGCAAAGAATCCACACTTGTCTGTCGCGATGCGGACATCTTCAACTGTTACGAGATAAAAAAAAGGAACCGCACACTTACATTTCATTTATTATATAAAACATACTCTATAACATAAACATACAGAAACGTACGTGGGACGAACAAAAAAAAAAAAACACACGCGCACACATTCACCTCTTATCGTCGCGAATCTTCCCTCTCTGGCGAGCGCATCTGAAAGAGAGAGAGATATACCCGCCTCCGTCGACTCTACGTGTCCCTCATTTCTGTCCCGTTACTAAATTTATAAATTACATGAGACGCGTCGCGCCGACGCCCCCGTCGTCCTCACTGGTCGGCGCGTATCCAGTCGATCTCGAGCGACGACGTGCCGCTCTGCTTGATCGGCATGTACACGCCGCCGTAGACCTGCAGGCCGACGTTCGTTATGTGGCTCTTGTCGAGCGGCTCCGTGTCGTTCTGCATTTTCCCGCGGTAGTACGGCTTGAATTTGTCTAGCGGCAGCCGGACCGTGTAGAACTCGCCCATCGGCGCCTCGAACATCTGCTCGTACGTCGGGTTCGGCTCGTCGTCGAGGTTCTTGTGCCGCAACACGACCTTGTATCCTGAAAAGAAGAAAACAGACGAACAGAGAATTCGAGCGACGTTCGGTGTGTCGGCCTCCCGGTCGATACCTTTATTGGCGCCCTGGCCGCGGACGTGGAGCGTGATGGCGTCGTAGTCGCTCAGATCGAACAGCGTGTTCGTCCTGACGCCGGCGAAACCGGCGCCGTTCGGCTGCGGGTTCAGCAGCGTGAAGAACACGGCGCGCTGGAACACCTGCGTCTTCTGGATGACGAGCACGGCTTTCGACTTGCCGACGGTCCGCACCGAGTCCGACTGCTCGGTCCAGTCGTCGAGGTTGTCGGTGGTCGTGAAGTCGAACAGGTACGCCTGCAGCGGCTTCGCTACTGTGTAACTACACGAACACGGATCGATTAACGTCGAGTGAAACACAAAAAAATAAACGAAACAAAACGACCATCCGATTCCAAACGCACGACCGTCGATTGTTTTTATAATCAAGAGGACAGTTATTTGAATTTAAAAAAAAATGTTATTTGGTCTACAGAACGCCGGACGAAAGGGTTGTTTCTAAATAAGAGATACTTTTAGTGCAGGGCCGGCGAAAACGATTCGCCAGAAGAAACGACAACGAGAAAATAAAAACAGGTCGTATTGACCAGAGAGCCAGATATCAAAAACAGACGTTTCTTTTTCTATATGATGACCGGAGCCCTCCTCACAACGGAAATAATAATAAAAAAACGAATACAGTAAAACGAGCTCGATTTTCAGAACACACCTCGAAATCTTACATTCTTCATCGAGTCGATTCATAACTTCATCGAGGTTCGAATTGCGACACTCACTATTCACATCGGACATAGTGCAAATAGCTGCGGGTCCGAAGTACCGAATCGAACGTATTATTACTCGAACCGACTCGAAAATGTTTGAATATATTCATCATCTATTCCGAAAACATGCTCAGGCTGAATTTACATGTACAAAACGCGACCGATTATCTCCGCACGTTATCATAACAAACATTAAGATCTTATCGTATGTTTGAGGTTACGTTTAGAGTGCATGCACGGACTACATGCAGTTTAAATAAACCGATACGTCACTGAAACCGTTGACTGCATTCTACCAGTTACAAAAAAAAACATAAATTCGAATCAAAGGACCTTGACCGACGTGCACACAATACGGCTTTAATCTGACCCACTTGAACCGAACGCCGATAAAGACAGCGAGCCGTGGGTACGGCACACATTCGTTTTTAATGGACCATTAGAATCGTACGTGGCTTCGACACGACGTTTCCCCCGTTCAGAGTCACGACGAATCGTTTTGTTGCACAGGACGAACAGTTTTTTCCGTACTAAACACCGATGTAATTTCGTATCTGACAGGAATTGTACACAGTGTAATAAACAGTACATAATCGTAAATTCAATTGTTACTGTTTAGCGTTCATTCGACGCGCGTCGCATTGTTTGAACAGTGATCGTGCGAAAGAGAACAGAATATGAATTACGATATGTTAGAAAGAGTTATTCGTCGCTCCACAAGTTCATTGTAACAATTCAAAGCTTTACGGCGAGCCTTTGTTGTTTGAAAGAGAGAAATATACGATTCAGTATGTATGAGAAACAGGCCGATATACTGGCCAAGTGCGTTTGCCTGTATATAAGAACCTCAAAGTTATATGTCGAATGAGAAGACAGTCTGACTTAAGCATTGCTGATTGGCCGTAGTAAATAAAAAGAAAAATAATATAAATTGATGTATGCTAAACAGAAATATATATTATATATATATATATATATATATATATATATATATATATATATATATATATATATATATATACACACACACATGTACTTCGAATCGACAAAATGGGAATTAGCTGTCCACAAACGAATTCTTGGAAAATTAAAATTTTTATCGAACTTTTCTGTATCTCGGCTCTCTGTAGATGATGGCATCGCTTTCGCAATGCCCATAAGCTGCAATTAAAAATGATCAGCAATGATTTATTGAACATTCCTGACCGGAAATGTTTTCGTTCATGGAATTAAAAAAAGAGTAATTCGTCAAAATGAATTTAGCCGCAGTGCCAGCGCTGTAATGTTTGAATGTTAAAATGTATCTATGAATCAACGGCGACCGGGCGCATTATTCCCGATGGAAGCTCCGCGTAGCTGATTCGTTATCGAGTCGCGATTAATCCACGATTGTTTTCATTTGCTTCGATCGCGCGCGCACTAAGATTCTTTTCAAACCGCTGCGTTCGGCCGAACACGCGGGCGTTCGGAATTTAAAACTCGAGCGAGGATTAATTTAAATAGCGGCCGAGTGCAATTCGACGAGATCACGGCACACATTAGCATAGTTTATGAGGATTGATGACGGCGATTAATTAATTAGCAGCGATCTCGATAACACGCACAAGCGCTGTCGATCGATCGACGTGCCGGAATGTGACGATTCGACGGGGTGTTTTTTTTTTGAACATTCGGTGTCATTAGGGATCGACCGGACAATCAGGTGATACGAGAACAAGCTCGCGCTCAAATGAAAGACGAATGAACAGTCGAAGGAATGGATACGCGTGCATGGCCGACTAACGTTTTTCGTGACAGAGAGATGTACGAGTCGTCCGATCAGAGCGTCTGCGATCGGTCGAGAGAGAGAATAACACGAGACCGGCGTACATTAGAAGGGAATAGATATTCATGGCCGACTAATTGCGTTTATCAATTCAGTTGAATACCAAATTAGTCGTCGAATGGAATTAACAATTGAGATTTTTCAATTTTTGTGAATTTCTGACCGATAAACATGACACGTTAGGTGTTTCAATATTCTATAAAATTGTTAAACGTCGAATCGGTCCGATCCCGATGAAAATTTAATACTTTGGATGAAGCGTCTTCGCTCGTATCGATAAAAATTAAACAAAACAATATCTATCTATCGTCATATAGGTCGAAGGAACACAGTTCTGATACGGTGGCCAAATTCACTCTCACAGATGATTTTATTCAAGTTTGTCTGTAGGTCGATAGGCTCTGAAGACGACGGAACAGCCATTGAAACGCACACGAGCGGCGATTAAAAACGATTAATAACGATTCATTGAACATCTTCGATCTGAACATTCTTTTGGGGAGTGAAAAACGAACTGATTCGGGAAAAACGGGGTCGGTTATCGGGGACAGATGCGTTCTTTTTTAAGGTTTCTGAAAGCGGGCAAGCGGCACTGACCTTTCCTCCTCGTCGGTTTCCTTCTGCGCGATCGTCGTCGTGCCGTGCATGAGCAGCGCGAGGAAGTAGAGCATCATCGCGACGCATCGCGAAGAGTCCCGCACGTGCACCATACTCGGAATGCTTCTGGAAGCGCGGCTGCACTCGGACACCTTCGAAAATCCCGGTACGGTTCGCCTGCGCGTGTGTATCGCACTCGACACTGTCCCGATGCAACGACGCACTGTGTAAACACAGAGTGTGTAGATGATGAGTCGTGTCGGTCGCGCCGTGTCCCGTTCGTACAGCGGTAACTAAACACTTGGGGTACGAGCGTCGATGTCGGTCCGTCGCGAACGTGTACAGGCGGACCCGGTGATCATCCGTGAATGACTGAACAACGTGCGCGCGGGATCTAAATATAACACGGCGCAGGAATCCAGACAGGGCCGTAACTAGCGGTCAACCCGTGCCGAGGCCGACGTTCGGTCCGTGCGGAGTGTCTAGGAATGCCGACGGGCCGTGCGTGGGATGCTAGGAACGTTCTCTGAATCGATTTCGCCGACCGAAATCCATTTATGTCGACTATCAAAACTGTATAAGGCACCTGTGCTCAGATCCGTCGTCGTCTCTAAGACTGCGGTGATTTTTCGGGAACGGAATGCTAGGTTAACAGTACATATATGTTGAACGTAATTAATAATAGATAATAGACTCTCGTGCGATTCTGTATACTTTTTTTCACCGATCCTTCTTTATTTTTCACTTTCATACAATTTTTTTATCTAAAACGCAGCAAATGTTGTGTATTTCATCGATTCATGCCTAAAATATATATTTTTAAAACGGTTACTGACCAAAAAAAAAAAAAACAACAAACTGCCAAAAATATTAGAATAGTTAAACACAAAAACAATAAATATTATAAAAATAAAAGCAAACAAACAAATAAACAAACAACGCACGAAAAATACTGAATATCAAAAACAAACAAACAAATAGAAAAACAATAAATATACATTGTTTTTCGAATTCTGAAGATATTTCCAATATCAAGGTTTTTTGTTAAAAAAAACGTTTAAAGCCAACGGAATTTTTCAACGAGCGTCGATCAACTTTCCCGAGAGTGCTCGGACCGTTTTGTGAAGACCATGGCTGTTTTCGTCGATTTGTATTCACAGATGAAACTTGAGTCCATCACTACACGCCAAAGAACGAAACATGTCGAAACAACGTCGTGATTCTCCGCTACCAAAGAAGACAAAGTCCATTTGTCCACAGGAATGGCTGTGGTTTCGTTTTCAAAGAACGATAGAGGAGATATTTCTGATCGATTATTTTCCAAAGTGTAACAAGATAACGTGAGAGTACTGTGCTTATCTTTTCGACCAACTGAACCAAACAATTCGTGGAGAAAGACCGAGTTTATATAAAAAAATATATATATTTTTCATCAAGGTAACACATGTATTCGTACAGGTGTCTCTTCTACGGTAAAGTCGCCGATTCGCTGCTCCATCTGATGTACAGATCTGATTTAACTCCGTCTAACTTTCATTTGGCCCGAAACCGCGAAAAAATCTTCGGCGGTAGGAGATTTTCTTCAAGCGATGAGCTGAAAACGGCAGTAAAGGATTCGGATCGACTGAACCAAACAATCGACTGAACTGAGCCAGAGCACAGAATTTATCAAAGAAAACAAATGTTTTTCATCCAGACGAGTGTTCTTTCTATGGCGAAATCGACGATTTGAGAAACGATTTACTGCCCTATCCGCAGTACTCACTCGATTCATCTCCATCTGACTTCCGTTCTTCAATAGGAGGCAATTCTCTTCAAATGATAAGCTGAAAACGACAGTTAACGGACATTTCAACTCCGAGGAAGTAGATTTTAATATAGACACTCGAGCATCGCTAGAGAGAGTGTGTTGAAATTCCAATGAGATTAAATTGAAAAATAAAAGTAATTCTAAGAAGATAAATACAGTCTTTCATTATTAGCTCGAGAACTTGTCGTATTGTCCTCTTATCAAACAATCAATCATTCATCAGTCATTTAGCTGGACTTCTACGTCCAAATAGCAAAAAATTGACGTTCTGTTTTTTTGTGAAAACAACCGTTTTTTTTTTTTTTGTTCGTATGTTTTCAACCGCCGCCCTCTCAATCGTACCGTTCCGTTTTTGCATCTCAACCGATGTGGTGTACAGAACGACGCCAACCTCGCATTCATCGCGAGCGCCACCGTTCCTCCTCATTCCGCCGACGCAACATTTGAAGAACGGCCGCCGTTTCGTCGGACATGCTTTTTTCCGCACCGATTTAAATTACGCTCGTCGTCACGTCGACTCGCGCGTTCCGCAGAAACGGTCCACATCGTTTCCTGTTTTCGTTCCGTGCGTTCGTTTCGTTCCTCCCGTGTGTCTCTGTACGTGTGACCGTAATTACGATCCGCGTATTACGGACCGTCTTGAACAGAGTGCATGGGTCGGGCGTGATGGCGGAACGCGACGAGATTCACAATGTATGTCAGTAAGGACAGTGTCGTGGAAATGTTGCGGCCCAATTAAATTACATTACCGTCTAAGTGGACTCAATTGGATAGACACGGCGTATGGCTCTCTGTGTGTACACACACACACACACACACACACACGGAGATTTGCATACCTACGCGGGTACTAATGATGTTTACACGTACGGATTGTACATAAGGCCGGTCCGTTTATCCGTGAACATTTTAGAATTCGCACAGTGCAAAAACGCATACAGATCGATCATGTCGCTTATTAATTTGTTCACGACGGCCAGTCGGTCGGAATTTATAAAGAAGACAGTACGAGGATAACATAAATTATTGATTGGAAGATGGAAATTATGCAAATGTCCAGAAAGGGACGAATGGACAGATAAAGATATCAGGAAATTTACTGCAAGTCTCGTCGCGCAAAATGAATAAGCCCATCTATTAAATCCTGCAATCCCAAACACTCACACATAACCACCCCTTAATTCCAACCGCCGCAATAAATTCATAGTATCAAAAATCTAATAGATTGCGATGCATGTGAACACTTTTAATCGATGATATTTGTTTTGGATTTTAAAAATCAACAGGAGGCCGATGTTTAAAGAGTAACTGTATACGGCAGTGCAGTACCCGTTTTGTTTACAGACAAGCGTGTCGAAACGTTGATATATATATATAAAATATTTGAGATGAAAGTGTCGAACGACAGTCACGTCGTCATATCTGACGATTTCATCGATTCAGTGTTCACTTTCGAACAGAAGAACAAACCTATAACGTGAATCATAGTAGCGTTGAAAATGTAAATAAAGACAATAATATGGTTCAACTCTTTGACTTTCCAAGGCTGATACGATTTTTTCCTTCCTTCATCGTTTGTATAAAAATGAATTGTTTTTCATCCTTCAAGCCATCTTGACGAGATTTGTTCAATAATTAATTTTCGATTGTTGCTTTACGTATTTCGATAGCGACGGAAATCGGAAAATATATTGGAGAGAGAGAGAGAGAGAGCCGAACGAGACGCACGTAATAAAGATATCGGAAAATGTACCGGAAATCCATGGCGACGAATCGTGCAGATTGGACGAGACTGAAGAAGTTTTCTAGAGAAAAATCCGACTTCGTTTCTTTTAAACACTTCCTCATCTTGTAACCCGGTTATTGAGCATCACTGTAAAACAGATAGTCTCAACTTACGAAACTGGATGATGAAAACGTGGAGTGAAGAGACGGCGTTGGTCCCGTTGGCAGCATGTCTCTAGCATGTTGGAAATGTGACTTTGAAAGCATCGATAGTGAGTGGGTAGTAACTGTGTGTAATCATTTAGAGTGCTATGGCCGTTACTATGGTAATACAGAAACATTATAAATATCACAGATGACTACAAAATGAAAAATGATATATTTTACATATACAAATATATATATATATATACCATCCGTTGATGATCCACTGCTGTCTGTACCAAATTTATTCAATTTGAATAATCAAATGCATCGTTCTTCTTCATGCATTTTCGGTATATTTTCAGGGCGATTTTCATTCTTTAGGTTGTTATTAAATTTCTTGTCTCTCGCCAATCTTTCTGTTGTCCGCTGGTTATCTCTTCCTATAGAGAAAGGTCCTACTGGTCCAACGAAGATGCGAGATGTGGACCGCCTGTTGAGTGAAAAACAATAAATCCGAAAATCGGCCAATCATAGACTTCTACAGGAAGATTTGTGAAATTGTGCCAAAGAGGTATAAGTTGTAAATCGACGATGAATTGCCATTATAACATTTACAGATAAAAAGAGAGTTCACTCGACGATGGTCCGCCGACATTCATGCCGCCGTGCAGCGTCGAGATCCGAAAGTACATTTTTATTGTTTGTGAATCGGTCTTTTCGTTAATGTTTCGATAACAGTGCGGTGACAATGTCTTCAAGGACGTTCGCGACGATCGCATGGACCGTAAGTCGTGTTTATTTACCCGACGGAACAGACAACGCGGTGACGTCGTACACATCAACGTTACGAAACAAAACTTGATCGCGTACAGCACGGCCTGCTATCATAACATGTGCCTCGTCACCGCATAAACATTCGCGCGCTTAACGAAACAAACGACAGACGTACGTACACACACGGGTGCACCTGTCGGGATAGGATCGTGAGGACTGACGACGTACGACGTTAATAAAACGATAATAAATTTATTTTCTAATCAACAATTACAGAGAAATGTTCTTCGATAATAAAAATACAATATGTTATCTTACATCTGCTATACATGCATATACATACATACAAACATTTATATATATATATATATATATATATATAAAATTTTCACATAAAATATTTCTACGTTTACTGAAACCAATAGGAATATCATACGTACGATTAATGTCCAAAATACTGGACGCGAACGATTGTTAAATAACCTTGACTTGGTTCTGTCATAACAAACTAACAAATGCCCCGACAATAAACTAGAAACAAAAACAGTACATCGTACATACTACAACAATTACGTCGTTATATAGAACGATTGTTACATTTTTTTCGTATACGATTGGCCCGCTAATCAGTCAAATCGAATAAACAGACCCGCAAACAATGAACTACAAACAAAAATCCGATTTTTCGCCACGCACGTTCGCCGCCATTACTCGAGCACTCGCCGTTAAAAAATCGAACAGTTATTGTACGGAGTGTGGTCCGAATGGACCGAACGTGCAGTCCGCTTATAAACGATCTACTGCCACTCGAAAATTATTCCATCTGCACCATCGCGAAACGAAATTACAAACTAACGTTCGATTCTTTACCGCCCTGTCACTCACCCCAAATAGACTGTTTAATCAAAAATGTTCAATTGTCGATTATCCGTCATCTTTAATTGTTGCTTATGGGTGTTTCGGTGACGATTCCAGTGTCAATAGAGCGCTAAAGTACAGAAAAATCTATGCATGAACGTATTTTTCTCTACTTCATGATGCGGACAAACAACACTCAAAATGTATCAATAATCGACAATGGACCGTTTTCGTTTTGAAAATCTATTTAGGGCGAGTGAAAAGAAGAGTTCGTTTGTGAAAACCGATAAAAATATTTCAAATATTCACAGCCGTGTCTGTTCATTTCCTAGAAGTGAGCACGCCGACATCGATAGTATCTGAAATCACATACAAAGTCTGCGAATGTCGTTTGTTATGAAGCGAGAGATTTTTTTTAAAAAAAAACCGCCACGTTTACGGCAATAGTTTCTGTTTAACGAGCATTATATGAAAACAATCCACGCGAGATTGGTATCAAAAACCGAACACGGCGTACGAACGATCACGGGACGAAAAAAATAAAGAGAAAGAAACGATAACGAACGAACATCGGACAGACTTTTTAAAAAGATCCACGGCCGCCTATTCACTTCCGAACAGACCGACTGTACGTTTCCTACGATTGTTTCTAAAATTATACACATTGCGTTCGCGTACGTCACTTGTCACAAAGTAAACAAGCGGTATCGTTTGTAACTTTCAGGTGACACTTGATCCGCGATTACACGCCAGCATTAAGTTAATTGTTTCCCTACATCCAAGCGTATATATATATATATATGTTTTTCGAATCGTTCGAAAGAGACACGAAATGTGTTAGAATGAAACAATATATACAACTGTTCGAATTATCCGATCGAAAGTTTTTTTTACTAGAGAAAAGTTTGATAAACGTTGATTATGACAATATAATCGTTATTGTACACTTTATTAATATATATATATATATATATATATATATATATATATATATATATATATATGTTTTAATTACATTATGTACATACTTAAATAAGAGATCTCCCATATCTAAACAAATATACACATCTATTTACCCTGTTGACAACATTTGGAAAAACGAAGAGAATATAATGTCTAGAAATATTCTGCAATCCACTCGACGTAGACTTTTCGTCCAATGTCGTCTTTGCACAGCACACGGCGGATATTCGTGGCGCAACTACTGACAATGTCAGAAAGATAAACAGAAATCGATTCGTTTTTTTTTCAAATGTCCACCACAGCCGTCCTATTCACTTCCGAGCAGTGAACAACGCTTCCTGCGATTATTTCTAAAACTGTATACATTGTGTACTGAAATAACATTAAGGTGACAGTTGAAAATTGTATAGGTTGTACATGGAAAAAAATTAAAACTGACTCGACACATAAAGATCAGGCAGTTTAAGAGATACGGACTTATCTTTTGAGTCAAGTTGTCGAATTTGATATTCAAAGAACACGAGATCTAAATCCATACCTGAAATATGCTTTTTCAGTCCGTTTTTCATAGAGTAAAAGTTTAAACTGAATTAATTCCAGTGATCGTGCGTTTAAGACAGACGAAAGAAAACAACAATATAATCTTTTCGAAAATAAAGTACGCGAGGATCGTGTAGTTACGCCACCGGAGTCCATTACTGAACAGTATGGTCGAATGAATCTATATTTACAAACCGTCGAATGTATACCTTCGGAAAAACACAATCTGTTGAAACAAAGAATTAATTTATTAGACTGTAGATTGTTGATCAAGTGATCGTACGAAACAAAAATAAGAATCTGTTAGAAAACTAGAGACGAAGATCGCCGCCTACGATCAATAATCGGTCAGAATCGAAATTTACACAGAAATTGCTGCATGCTTTCTGGTTTTTATATCTTTTTGACATGGATTTAGGTTCAGATGGAGAAAATATGTTTTCCGGCACACAGTCGATATGGAATACGGAACAGGCATAGATTTTACTCGTGTTTGCATTTTTCTGGAACACATTTTACTGGATATTTTTGTATAAAATCTGTGATATTTTGGAAATGTACGTTCGGATCGATTTCGTTGTATAAAAACTTTGCGATATAGCGTAAGATAGTCTCTACAATGAAAAGTTCCCGTCGAATTGTAAATGAACCGGCTGGACAGATCTTGGTACGGTGACGACGACCGTCCGGGACTACCAGACGCCGTTGTTGTTTGCGTCCAGCTCGAAACAGTCGTCGAGGAACTTGTCCAGGTTGTGGTAGAGGTGCGGCCGTACGCCGATCAGTCCGTGGTCCTCGTCCGGATACGACAGTTGTCTGAACATGATGTCCTGCAGCTCTAACGCTCTGACCAGCATCATCGTCTGCTGGTAGTGGACGTTGTCGTCCATCGTGCCGTGTATAAGGAAGTACCGCTTGTTGCGCAACCCTTCGACCTTGTTGAGCAGTTGCGCGCGGACGTACCCCTCGAGATTGTCCTTCACCGTCGGCTGGTTCATGAACCTTTCCGTATAGATCGAATCTGTCGACACGAACGAACGGTCATTCGATCGTCGAGCGGGTCTAATGCAGACGATCGGGTTCCGACTCACCGTACAAGGCCCAGTCGGTGACCGGCGCGACGGATATGCCACACTTGAACACGTTCTCGGTGTCCTTCGCCAGCGACATACCGGTGGCGTAACCGCCGTAACTCCATCCCCAGATCGCCGTTTTCGTCGCGTCGACGTACGGGAGCTGCTGTTGCATGTACCTTCGAACAGAAACGGCGTCAACGTCGACCCTACTCATGTTTAAATACGGAGGAAAGTCGGAAAGTAAAATTCCGCACACTGTTACTGTTATCGAACCCGATGCCCGCAGTATGCCGTGGTTCTGTTATAAACAAGTACTTTATTTCACTATACGCCACGCCGCCTGAGATATATAAAACAAAAATGAAAACAATGACCAGCTTAGAATTATAGGATTTACAAAGTAATATTCTATACTCTGGTTCTATAAAACAGATTCGTACAGTGTGCTACGATTCTGTTGTAAATCGCTGCTTTATATATATATATATATATATATATATATATATATATATATATATATATATATATATATATATATATATATATATATACATATACATATTAAAAATGATTTAAAACAATGTCAAGGTTAGAAAAGATGACTCAACTGTCATGTGAGATGTGTAATAATTTTTGTTTTTACTGAACTTTACACCTAGAGTTGTCACGATCAATGTAGTAAATTATCAAATCAGTTATCAGTAAAAACGACGGATATCCCTGCACAAAACATCTTTTAACTGTCAGGGTTTTGAGCTCCTGATCTAGTTCGACGAGTGCTTGAACAGATACGACTGGTTCGAACAACAGACTAACGAATATGCGTTATTCATCGAATCTGTTTGGGCCCCGTTTTTGTTTATATTCGATGTGTCTTAAAAAATATACACTGACCTCACTTATGACGTCCACCAGTAAAAGCGAACTCACTTTGTAACGTTGATCTGGTCGTCGATTTCGACGGTTCCTAAGTTTCGGTAGCCGGAGAAGAGCATACGGTCTCCTTTCAGTCCGCTGCCTCTGCCGTCGATGCTCGCCACCAGGATGCTCCTGTTAGCCGCGAGGTAACTCCCCCAGTCCATGCTCCAACGTTCGGTCACTTGGAATGAATCCGGGCCGCCGTATCTATAGGATTCGGTTGTACGTTTGTGTTTCGACTTTGTTAGAATTGAAGTTGAAGGAAATATGTTTGTTTAGGTAAACATACATACGATTAACATCTTTAAGAATTTGTTTTTATTTTCAAAAAAAAAAAAAGTGCATGAAGAGTGAAACGCAAAAGAGCACGAATCTCAGAGGAAAGTGAATCAAAATAGTCGAAATTTTAAATAGAAGTAGAATAAGTAGCAATCGTCGATAGTAGATCGATAGAAAGCATTAAAAATGTATTGCACGTAGAAAATAACATCATTACTAATACTTTTTGATTGTCGCTTATTGCGCATTTCGATGACGGTTCCATAATCACCAGAGCGCGAATCGACACAACATCTTGTATTCTTAACCCTCAAGTGGGTATGACGGATACAATCGTCTTACCCACTCGTTGCCCGCGCAAACTATCGACTTAAGGGGTTGCGACATCGGCTAGCAGTTTTCCGTGCCTGCGCTCTGCCGACGACGGCGCTGTCGTCGAAATGCGCACGAGCGTATCAAAATCACAAAACCGATTCGATAGAAGGAAATCTCCGCGATCCCGTACTCACACGTTGACCAGCATCGGGTACTTCGTGCTCCCGCTCATGTCGACATCCGGCGGCATCTGGATCGTCACCTGCGCCTGGAACTTGTCGGCGATGTCGACGACGAACCGCTGCGTCACCGGCATCTGCTTCTTCCGTACGAAATCGGCGATCTCCTGGTTGTTCTCCCAGACGAACACGCGCGTCATGTTCCTCTTCGACATGACGACCGACTCCGGCACGCTCGGACCCTGGCACTTGACCGTGAAGTACTCGTAGTTGTCGGCGTCGTCGTCGTCGCGCTGCTTGCTCGAGAACTCGGCGCCGTTGTACAGGCACGACGCGTTGTTGAACGACGACTTCAGCGTGCACGTGATGCATTCGGGTTCGTTGACGCGGTACGGCGCCGGCGCGTCAGTGAGTCGATCTCGCGCTCCGCCGGGCCGAGTCGCCGGGACCTTGTCGGACACGCGGTACAGGTGACGGACCGCGTAGTCGGTCGGCATGTTTGCGAGGTAGTAGCTAAAAGCGGAAACATAAGTGCGGAATGTCTGAAGAATCGTGAGAGGTCGCAACAAAACGGTAGTCCGGTGTGCGACTAAGAACGAGTCGGATGCTAACGAGGGCACAGACCACAGACTCCTTGTTTCATCGAACCGATCCGGATACTCGCCCACCAGATTCTCTACGAGTACCGCACGCGCCCCACTCACATGTGTCCGTCGTCCTCGTCCCACGCGACGACGTCGGTGACGACGTGCCGGCCGGCCGTCAACGGAATGCCGGGCGAGTTCGCGCGCTGCTCGTACATCGTGACGTGACGATACGCGCCGTGGTCGCTCCCCTGGTCGTGCGACATGATCAGCAGCATTCGATCGCCGGCACGGGAGTACATCGGAGCCGTGAACAGCTCGAGCCAGCCGTGCGGCTGTTTCAACGACGATACCTGTGACGCATTTCATTCATTGAGTGTGAAAATTAATTCGGTGCCGTTTATCAAGCGCTTCAAAGCCTCCTCTATCCCTCCCGCCCGTCGCTATGTTCTTTAAAGCGCACGCACAGTGTTTTAGTTCTTATGATCTGAAGATAACATCACTGGTATTTAAATGCGTATCAATGTATCAAAACAGAAACATAATCGGCAGTTTAACATTTCGCTAAGAAAATGAAGGACATGACTCGTTAATCTTGTAAAACTGGATGCCGACTTTCACAAATGAATCGCGTTAATCGTCGCGTGTGCTCATCTCGAGCGGCAGCCATCATCTTCGGAGCGTCATGATACAGAAACATCTGAAATCGAGATATTTCTGTATGTCGACGCTCCGATGACGACGACACCGGCGTCGAAATGCGCACAAGCGACGATCAAAAATGAAAGTGAATCTAGTGACCGTGTCAGAACTGTACATGTTAATCACTGAGAAAATATCGACGGCCTCACCTCGATTATATTATTGGTATTTTCCGTGTCGTACGTAATGATCTTCGCCTCATTTTGGTCCCTGTTCATCCAGATCGTGGTGACATCTTTATCCGTCGCCCACGCGACCGTCGATAGGATTGGTTCTCTGTAAAATCGACATTAAGACATTGAAGAGATTATTTCACTACATAGCGATTTTAAATCGGAAACACACGGAATGTGATTGAACACTGCCAGTGTTTAATCAAAAACATATTAGGCGATAAACAGCCCGACACGACATGATTTAACAAAAAAACTCTCTCATAAAACATTCGGAATGTTATTCGCACGTTCTTTATCCATGCTTAAAGTAATTCATTCTGCAATCTTAAATGATTCGAGGCCTACTGTCTATGAGTGCAGTCCGTTCGGTCGTAAGTCGCTCTCAAAGATTACAAGATCTTAGATCAGTGACTCGTGCGGTATGAAACTAGTTGATCGTTGCGCGGATCGTATGACAACCGCATGGAAGTATTTCTGCGAAATGACTGGCAGAGTAATCGGATATCAAGATCGAAGGCATCCGTGATCGACGCACGACTGTATCCACGGCCTACTATGCGCAATCGAATAACCGGTCATTTCTTTCGATCGGCCTCCTTTGCTTTATTTCAATATTACAGAAAACAGTGCGTACTCGTGTACGAAAAATAGTGTGCTATGGTCGTCGCTACGGCAATACGACAATTGTAAAAAAAAAACAGATCACAGATGACTCGATAGCTTGATACCGAAAAATAATGGCTCTGCGAAATGCAGCACGGTTCTTTTTACGCCGCTTGTCTCGATCCGGATTAGGTGCCGAAAGTAGAGTTACTTTTGCGGACTGTTTGTCCGAACGTTGAAAAAATAAAATCACGATGTGATCGCGAGCAAATCAATCGATCCGACCGAATACGGACCGTGATAATAAATCGCGTTCTTCCGACCGTTCGAAACGGAAAGAAACAAGATCTAACTTAATAATATGCGAACTCGCGCGCCGTCCGATTTTCGTGAAAGATTACAACGGAATTGAATTTGAATACAAATAAATCTTACACACACACACAAGCACATACACATGTATATATATATATATATATATATATATATATGTATATATATATATATATATATATATATATATATATATGTACATATATATATATATATATATATGTATATATATATATATATATATATATATATATATACATAAACTTTAAAAAAAATGTGACCCAGAGCATATTTAAATTTGAAAACGAAATCTAATTGGAACAAATGGCCGTGCATGTCTGTTGGAACGAACACACATGTAGACAAATACAGATTAGATCGTTTAGAGAAGAATCGTTTTCTTTATCAAATCGGTCAGGTAATAAATACCGTTCCGTACACGGTCGTACCGACGTCGACGTCGTCTCAGACGCTGCCGCGCGCATCCTTGAACTTGTCGGAGCGACGGCGGGCCCGACGACGCATTCAAAGTGCTGAGTTCGCTCGCACTCGCACGCATACATTTCTGTGTTGAGTCGAACGATGCCGCTGACAATGTTTTTTTTTAAATTGTAGTTGAAACAAAACAGCAAACTAGATCTAGTGCGAGCATCGATAAAATGTGTCATATCTCTCGACTGTTTAGTCTGTTGACAACTGCGACTGGTTATTTCAAAGGTTGCTCTGGATCAGCGGTTCTCGACCTGGGGTCATACGGCCTCCGGGGTATTCTAAGGGGGTCACATGTGAAAATCACGTAAAAGGGGGGCACAGAGAAAAGTGAGAAATGAATAAAACAGGCAAGCGACCACCAATAGAATTTAAGAAGCGCTCGTAGAGCTACAGAGCAACATAGCGACCAAAATAATTTTCAGTCAAGGAAAAAAAAATGTTTTCGGATCAAGAGTACAAAGCAAAATAAAGCAAAATTGTTTTCCGTGTCATTTTCTACTTCGTGTTTCGTAGAATATTCCGGTTTTCAGACGTGTGAATTTTTTGGTCAGCCGAACTCGGAATCGCCTTGACATAATGGACAGAGGTGATGTTCGGTTATCCGTCACAGCAATAGAATTGGATATAAAAACAACATGTTTCTGGTCATCGAGCACAAGGGTCACATTGATCGAGAAATACTTGAAGTGGAAATTTTTATTCGATTATTGTATTTTGTATGAATTATAATAAAACATGTTCTGTTCACAAACAAAACATTTGAACGGCTACCTTTCTACCAGCAGGACAGGGGGGTCATGGTCGTAAAAAGGTTAGGAAATGTCGCTCTGGATGACAGTATCTCAAAGACACAGGCATTTGCTGTGTCCACAGCTCACTCGTTATACGTTGTTTCTGTAGTTTCATAGCACACACTGATAACATTCGAGACGTGTGTGTATTAACTCATAGCACACTTCGATCGACTGATTGACAAGTTTATTGGTCTGTAATTGGGTGTATGTTTTTACAAAAATAAATGTGTTGTGTGGAACGGCGTCTATGCAGAGACGTTTTAAATGATAATGTCCGCGCGTGTGTGTGTCGTTCGTGTTGTGTTACACGTCGATCGGATTCGACACACTTATAAATAGAACCGGTTCCGGGAATCGAACGGGACGTGTGCCTATCGAACGGAGGGAAGTCCCGCGCCGATTTCGCCGCAGCGTCGTCGACGGACGCCGCTGCACGGATCCGCGCGCCCCGTTCCACGAGCGCCGGACCGGGCGTCGGGTCCCCGTCCGTCCGTCCGCCCGCCGCTGACAATAATTACGGTGTTCCGATTGTCGTAATCTCCTCGTTCTACAATTTCCTGTTGCCATTAAGATCCGACGATAACGACGTCTCGTCGGTTCTCTCCGCTGCACGGTTTCGTGCAACGGCGGCCGCCGGCACGTCCGAACGCCGGCGACGTCGACGCTCGTTCCGTTATTAATATTTCTGCGCGGGCAGCGTCGCGACACGCGATCGTTTTCGGACGTTTTAATATGATTACATGCGGGCGCCGCGCGGACACACACATAACGAAAACAGAAACCCAGCGCCGTTGAAATTTCCACGCCTGCGAACTCGTCACGAGCTGGAAGTTTACATGGAAATCGCTATGAATCAAGCGTTTAAAACTAGATACAAAATACAAAACGGCTCGACCGAGCGAATCTACTTTAGGCGCGTTTCTCTATCGACAAGAAACAGAAAAACGCGATGATTGAACTTAAAAAGCAAACTAGCTAAAGTTGATACAATTTAGTATGGTTTAGAAGCGTTAATAATTCAAAAATAGGAAGTGATTTATCACTCTCTCTTTCTCTCTCACTCTCACACACACACACACACACACACACACATATATATATATATATATATATATATATATATATATATATATATCGCTTTATGGCGTCTTTATTATCTGATTCGTCCTAAATAGCAAATCGATTACCGTCGAAAGTCTTCTACGATCTCGTTAAATGATTAAAAACGGGTGGTTTTTCGTTGAAGGCGTTGTAAGTGAATCACGGAACATAAATCGTTTTTTTTAATGGTAGAAGATGAACTACGAAGAGACTTAAAAGACGAAAATAACGAAGCGGCGAACGTTTTATCGGATGGAAGAGCGTGACGGAAACAAAACCGTATCGACATGTTTATAAACAATCGTATGCGTCGAGAAAAACTCACTCTAGATCTCACGTGACGGTGTAAGAGTGTGTGTGTGTGTGTGTATATATATATATATATATATATATATATATATACACATATATTTATACACATATGTATAAATAAATATTATGAATAAATTATGCAAAGATCAAATCTTACTACACATTGTTTGTAAAGTAGCGCACACTTCGATTTTTCTATGGCTCGCCAGTCCGGTTAACAGCATCGAAATCGAAATGCGCGTAGGCAACAATCAAAAATAACGAACAATCGATTACTGAACATTATCTGAATCGAAAAAACGTTTCGAGTTCTGCGAGGCGAGCGAAAAATGTATTTGTGAAACGGTATTTTCGATTTTAGTACTTGTTTCCGTTCCGTCGTTTCGAAACTAATTGTTTCTAATGTATTTCGACCAGCGAACTGAACTGTAATAATAACAATCTGCCTATTCAACTTTTACAGACAGTAGGCGATGTAAAAGTATATCTCGCATGTACACAATGCTTGTGTATGCCATGCCGCAGACGATTTGATTTCTGTCGACACACAGTAAGCGGTTAGAGACAGAATGCTTGTTTTTAGATCAAGTGTGTTTTGAGTCAAAGCTTACTATCGCGCAGAAACATTGACAATTTACATGTCGCGATTGACAAGCGCTCTCGATTTGTTCGACACTTGCGACTACACGATAATGTGCGGAACACGTGCGAATTATTTATCGAACAACCCTTACGGTTTACACACATATAAAATTAATACGCGCGCGTGTATAATTAATGGGCGTTCGTCGACTGTGATACTTTATCGACTCGTGTACAAGGTACACGAACCGGAGAGACTCAACGTACGTTCGTAACAATCGAACAGGTATGCTCACCTGAACCTTAGTCGGTGCGCGGACGGAAGCACAGAATAGAAAGAAAAATGAATGTCGAAGCGACGCTGATGACGGTCGGGGCGACCCGCACGCACGGATTTATGCGAGCCGCGGTCGCACCGTGTCCACTGTTATTCGTTTATTTATTTGTGTAAACTGTTTGTGTGTGTGTGTTTGTGTATAAAAATAAACGACACTCACTTGCTTCGCAGATCGTGCGGAATGGGCAACGTTTTCGTGAGCACCTCGGACGTCGCGACCGCATCATCAAGGTTAACGACGCTGAATTTCACCGTCGGATTAGGGGTGCCGACCTGCAGATAAAAAAAACAGTGCGCGCTACAAATAATGTCGGAATATGGTAATTCGGCTGCAGTGAGTTTATAAATAAGTGAGCACGCGTCGTCGAGACGCTTAACATTGCATTATATATATATATATATATATATATATATATATATATATATATATAATTACTGACGTGCATCGTCCGTCGACGTGGCAGCCTCTGCGAATCGGCGTATCAAACGTGTGCACACGCACGTTCGCCGATAATTTATGCACGTGCGGGGTTTCGAAACGGTAGCAGTTCTGTGCGATTCGAGCAGGAGATTTTTTTTAAAGCTTGTGATTTATATATGCGACCTGCACGGTTTCGACGTGTTCGGTTTCACGGTGTACGGGTCGGTTGAGAACGGATGACATGTTTGAAATTAGGGTAAATATTTAAGAATTCGAATCGAGGTAACGAACATAGAATAGTGTTGAACCGAACATGGCAACTGGCGGGCTTTAAGTAGAATTTCGCTCGAGTTTTCGCATTCTACATAAAATAAGTTATAACAAAAAAAAAAAACAATCTTACACCGTTTCCAGTAAAGCAAAAGTAATATTAACGATCCAGCCAACTAGATTTCTTGTTCAAAGATTATAAAATATGATAGAGTTCGGTTCAACATAGCCTTCTTAGTTTTATTCAATAATATATTTGTTACATAAATCAAACGACGGCTCATAGCTTGCTCGATTTATAATGAATCCGACTTTTTAACACAATCTTATGTTTGGTTCGTAGCCACCTCGATTTTTCATCCGGTACGTTTCTCGTTCGATATACAATAAATGAATTGAATTAAAATACATGACTTTCTCGATTATTTCATTCAATATTTCTCAGAAATGATCCGAATTTCATTTGATTTTTTTGTTTACTTTTTTTCGGTTCATTTAGTTGTATTTAGGATATATTGAACATTTCTAATCTAAATAGTTCATTCGCTATCGTCAGTGTGATAAGGTACAACAGAAGTAGGTGTTTCTATACCTCATCGTTCTGAATATAGCGTCGTAATCCAAATACCAATTAAAACATTCATTGAACGTCTTGTGTGATTTGTCCGCGATCGGGAATTAATGAAAGACAATATATATTTTCTTAAACAGACAGAAGACAGAGTAAGAGCACTCACCTTCGGATAACGGATCGGTTGCGACAGCGGATACTGGAATTCGAGTTCGCCAGGTTTTCCGTAAAACAGGACGCTCATTATGCGCGTCTCGTTGTCGTCGAACGAAGCGTAAGCCAATCGCGTTCCGTTCGGCGACCACCACATGGCGCTGTTCGAGCTGAACACTTCCTCTGCGGATCGCAACAAGCAACGCGATTACGGTCGTTTTTCTCTTATCCGAGACGACGCGCACACACGCATATAGACATATCGATACCTTCGTACACCCAGTCGGGCACGCCGTTGTAGATGACGCCGAACAGACCGTCGGTGGTCAAACGTATCGCCGAGTTCGGCGCCGCCGCGCTCTTCACGTAGTAGATGTCGCTGTGCAGGACGAACGCGAAGCTGTTGCCCTTCGGCGCCCACGACACCAGCTGCATCTGCGTGTGCCCGTTGTGTTTCAGACGAGTCGCCTGGCGAGTCTTCAGATCGACGATGAGGTAGTCGGCTAGATAGCTGTGACGGTACAACTGTCGAAAAACAGATCGGGCGTTATTAGACAACCGACGGTTCGAACGCGCCCTCGTTCTCGTTTTCTTTTTCCTTTCCTGGACAACAGAAATACGAGCGCGGACGTACCTTTCTGTAATTCAGTGCTACGAGTAGGTACTTCTTGTCGGAAGACAGCTCGTAATCGAAAGCCGCCGCCAGTTCCTGCAGAAGAATGAATCGGTGAAAGAGATTGTGCAGGTGCGTGACGCGTGTATAAGATCTCACCTCGCTTTCAGCGGACATCAGCGTTCTCTTCTTGCGGGACGGAATGTCGTAGATGAACACGTTTCCTGACCCGTCGCGGTAGAAAAGTTCCGATCCTGCAACGAGGCACGAAAATACAAACCGTGTCAATGTTACGGACCGCACAGGCTGCTCGCTCGAAAAGACCTGTGCACTGAACGAGTGCATTCTGATTTTTGTACAGATTGAAAATGAATAAAACATTATTTATAATCTTCGATCGTCGCTCGTGCGCGTTTCGACGTCTATGACAACAATCGAAAATGATCGAGCGACTTTTTTAGAATGGACTGTTTCTGAAAAGACAATTCATTTCGGAAAACAAAACACGACAGTTCGATATTTTATTCAGGCGTCCTGTTTTTATTTTTTTTACTTGAACAATCGAGTAGCCTAATATTTAACAGATTCGTTTTTTTTATACAAATCTGACACAACGGTAACTGTGGTATCAATAAAACAGTTCCAACGATAATGTGATACTTTTATAGATTACCGCACAGGTAACCGATTCTCTTCATATATACTGCTATGACTTTTTGCACGTCTTTCGTAATTTTATACAAAGCGAGGGTTTTATGAAAACGGATACTGCATTTACGAGGCGGAAAAAAAATGAATTAATTTGTGAAAGTGAATTTAACCACAGTGTCAGAACTATAATATGATAATTTTCCTGGCGATAAAGTCAAGATATGACGCATCGAAAGCGAGATCGCTACAAATACATGTTAAAGTCTAGATAAGAGGGATCGAATCGCAAGACTCGACAACTCACCACAAGAATACAGAGAATAGTTAGGCAAGATCAGACAAAAACTCAAAACTGTCCAAGAAAAAAGATAAATAAATAATCAAGTAGGCTAGATTCGAATCGAGGATGCAGACGTTCGACAATCGGTAATTAAAGCAGTCGCCGGCAGTGATGACCAGGTCGAAAAATACACTGAATATGCCAAACTCGTATGTCATCCGTTTATATTCACAATCGACAGATGAGCGACGCATCCTTTCCGAAAAAAAAACTATAATACTATATGTTTTCTTTTATTTACAAACACATTCGAGTTTAATTATGTCAACGCTTGCTACTACAAAATCTATAACATTGATCACGACAGCTTTGACAACTAGAAGACAAACAAACAATGCAGTTGTTTCCATGTCCAAAGGTAATATGATTTTATTCGAATTTTGTCGCACTAAACAAAGCAGATTATATATATATATATATATATATATATATATATATATATATATATATATATATATATATATATATATATATATATATATATATATATATATATATGTAACTGACTGAATGTATAAACAACAAATTGGCGTGATATTCGGCATAACTTATGCTAATAATATAGAAACGGGCAAACGGACAACCGATGCAGGTTCTAGGACACGGCGCGCCGTCACTTCTCCCGTCCAGTCGTCGGGACTGATTTACGGCGTTCCGATTAATTTTAATTATTGTAATTACCGCGCGCGCGCGAGAGAGAGAGAGAGAAAGAGCACGTTCGCGTACGTACACAGCGCACACTATTAATAAGCGCGCCATAAATTTAGCCGGAGTTTTTTTTCTCCGGTTAACACGACACGTTAACGACTTATTTACGTCCGTCTCATACATATTCATTCGATTCCGTTCATTGTTGTTTTTCTTTTTTTCCACCGTTTTAATTCGCTCGCAATTGAAACGGATTCGAACGACCGCTTATCACACCAACATGTTCATAAATGTCACTATAAATATATTTTATATATTTTATTTGTATATATATATATATATATATATATATATATATATATATATATATATATAATATTAATAGTGTACTTTCTTCTTCCGTCATAGAGGAATACTAATTAAAAAATGATAAACAACGTACAAACATCTACTGAGAAAATTAACAGTACGAAGCGAAGGATGAATAGTTAAAAAATAAACCTTAATGGCGTCTCGCGGCCATAAATCGCTTTTTTTATGGCGGAATAATTCGAAAAGTGTTAGAACGGATGACATACACGTTTTTCTAGTTTCTTTTCCGTCACTTCGTTCGTGTAAAAACGTATGTGTTATGTTTTCATGTCAAATATTTATATCTTCAGTGGCGTACTGAAGAGATAAGAGACACTGGTTCGTCCCGGAAGACGGCGGTTGTAATCGTCAGTGTGATATAAACGGAACGCGTTTCTGGCACTGTAGTTAATCGGCACAGACGAGTTATTTTTTTCCTTCGGGGCGTTCGCTTTTCTTCCCTCGATGCAGAAACAAAAACAGAGAACAGTGACCTCGAGGATAGGATAAATAACTTCAAATCGTGGTACACGGGAACGAAACAAATTACAAACATCAAATCTCGTGTTTTTCCACTTCAATTAATCGTACGTAGAAACTTGAAATCAGTCGTCGGAGTCAAAATTGTTTTCTTTAAAAGAACCATTCGATGCGAAGAATAAGTGAAAGCCAGATGGTGCCAGATATGAACTACAAGTATGAGCAATGTGTTCCTCTGGTCGATTTTTCGAAAAGAACATCAAGTGAGAACGAACTGCGAACGGTAAAAGTAAGGAGAAATGCAAGCCGGCCGTGGAACTTCAGCAAAAACTAATCAAGACTCCTGCGAAACTGTTTAAGAATCGTTTAGACGATAACAGACGGCTTTGACGAGAAAAAAAGTGCTTTGTAAATTTTTCTCGCGTCGAACGAAGGACCAGCGCCACTTCGATTCTAATTTATTTGTGTAAACTGTGATCGTCGCTCGCTGCGATCTCTGTTTCAGATCTAAGATGTCCAACGATTGATTTTCGATTATTTGTGATCGGCGACAATTAGGAAAAAAAATCGATTTTTCTGCACGACAATCGAAATGTTCCGTAATTGATTTTCGATTATCGCCCACACGCGCCGCTACGTGTGAAATCTTCGATAATGCTATCGACGGTTCGCGTTAATTCGCGAGACGTGATCGTAGAAACATTCTTGTCGAATAAACAACGAACGGTGCTGATTGTTATTCTACGAACAGTAATTGCGATCGTTGCGTTGCTAGGCTACCGTACTTTGTCGATGCAATGAAAACGTATAAAAAAAAAACAAAACAATGACGGTGTGTAAATAATTAGAATTCGTTCGAAATCAAAACACAGTTTGAACGGAACGATTTGTCAAGCGATGTGACGTGTGGCACGCTATTAAAAAAATCGCTATTAAAAATGATCGTCGTTCAAGAACAAACAGGCGCCGTTAATTTACATTAATCGACGCGGACTCATTTTCAGAGAAGAGAAAGTGCATGAACTGAGGCACGGCTAGAGCGAAGTGTCGTACACTGCGGATGAAATTTGCTTTTACAGACGGATTTTTCATTCGCCGCGACTCGACGATTGTTTATCATTTTAATCGGCGCTGATTTTATTTCGATGTCCGTGAAATCATCTTTAGTGCGCTGAGGTTTCCGTTATGCTGAGGTCCTGTCGAGTTTTATGAGGCCTCTTCGAGGGTGCTAACGGCGGGTTCATCTCCCCTTTTTTAAATATGACTCGTTCCAATATATATAAAAGATAAAATTGCAATAAAAGGTAAACATTTTGTTTCGTATAAAGAGAAGAAGACGAAATGGCGGCCGTCCGAAGAACAAGAAATCCGTAAATTTCACAAGCTGTAAAGTAAGCGCACCTGAGACATAGCTGGCGTTGAAGGATCGCGGCGTGAGCGTTCCCTCGATGATGTCCTCGAGACTGATCGTCGGCGAGCCGTTCTTGAAGGACCTCGCGATCGGCGACTCCTGCCGTAGGCCGATGATGACCGCGGCGAGGATCAGGGCCGCTATGACGACTACGCCGATCACCACGACGATCACGCATATTTTCTTCTTGCTCTTGTGTCGAATCATGACGTCGTCCTGTAGAGAAAAAAAAATGGACGCGATACAGAGATAAACAATAGAAATATGTGAGAGCTCGCACGGCAGACGTTGTTTTAGTGAAGTTTTATAGCATTTTGAACTGTGGCTCGAATGACATGCACAAATAAATTATTTTTTCACTCCACGAGCCATCCATACTTTACTGGCCCGAAAAAAGACTAATGAATCATTTTTGATCGGTGCTTATGGGCGTTTCGATAGAGATGCCGTCATCTTCAGAACCTTAAAGTATAGAAACATATTTCTACATATCTTTCGGTACTTTAGCGCTCTGGGAAATTTTTATGTTCATCGAGATCGTGAAACAACATGTTTTCGAAACTAAACTCATCGATAATATCTCAAAATATCTATCTAGAACAAGCTTCACATTTTAATTTCAAATATAAATAACGTTCGCCGACATATTCAATTAATCAGAGCGGAGATGTGTCTTTTAGGAATTCCAAAATCGTCCATTTCGTTTGCAGCGACACAATTCGAGCTGAATTAGAATTCCTTGCATAGGATCACAACAGCATCATCTTTTTTCAGTCGACAACAGAATAAAATAAAAGGTAATACGTGCGAAACGACGACAGCCGTGACGTGTGTGTGTGTGTGTGTCTGTTTTGTATGAATGCACGGATTAAAAATCAGTGAAGTACTGCAATCAGAACAGTGTCAATATGTATAATTTCGATAAGCTCGTTGGTCTGAATCAAATAAATAAATAAATATAGACGAGTGGAGGACAGTGGCGCGAGGTCGGTTTCTTCATTTGGCATAAAATTCGGCGACGAACTGTAATCGTTCCATTGATTTAAGAATAATTTCGGAACGGAATAAACCTTTCTCTTATCTTATCAGAGTTGCAGCGGAAAATAATCGATTGAAATAATTTTTACAATTGGTTCGTTCTATTTTTCAGTAAACTAGATCTGAAATAAGTAGTAGATCCAAGCAAATTTATTATATATATATATATATATATATATATATATATATTTATATATATATATATATATATATATATATGTATATATATATGTATACTGGCACGTTTCAGATTTTTCAAACGAACGAACGTTAAACACCTATCGTGAAAGCATTGACACTAGATACCGGACGAAATCTGTGTTTTTTTAAAACTTGCCGTAACCCGCACCGTTCTCATAAACCGCGCCGTCTAGATCAGCTCTTGATGTATATATATATATATATATATATATATATATATATATATATATATATATATATATATGTATATGTATATGTATATATATATATAAATGCATATTTATTTACATGTCATAAATGAAGCTTTATCAGTGAATGTAATCGAAACGAAAGCATGCTGTGTATTCTAGTTAAGTGCGGATCATTTTTTTTTCTTTTTGGTAAACGGTTCTCTTATCGCTTCTGCAACAAACACCACTCAAGACGGCGAGAACATGTGTGTTTTTATTTGTGGACAATGAACCACAAGTACGTTTACCAATCTATTTTTTTTTCTAGAGTGGGTTTAATATATTATTGACATGAAGTTTCTTTGTTTTCCGTGTAATGATCTCTTGTCGGAAGTGTTTATATAAGTGTGTGTGTGTATATATATATATACCCACACAAAAGATATGTTTACAAAGTTCTGCTTGAGAAATTTAGCCCCGTTGATAAAACAACAAACACAACCTGGACTCACAGCTGCCTCAATCAAATCTAACAAATACGGTATAGACTTGTCTGCGCGCCTTTGCGTTCAGATGATGACAGCATCGAAATGAAGAGCATTCGCTCGTGAAACGTGATAGTAACGCGTCTGTCTTCGTTTATAATTAGTGTTTGTTGATTCCGCTCTCTCCTTTGGCGAGCACAGAGCCACATTACCTGTCCGAAGTTCCGCAAGACAGTTTAAATGATCACTGTTTTCGATAGATCCAGAACCCGATGGAATAGATATGAAAAATCTTTGACGAACGTACCTCTTTCACTCACCCATATACCACATACTTTTTTTTATGGTCGAACATTATCGATAACTGATTTTGTGATCGATTTTTCTTGTCGCTCGTACGGATTTGTAACATCGTTCTCAGAACGCGGACACAGAAAAATCTCAAAAAAATACAAATTGAATACAGAAACAGGTTCTTCTGTGCCTGGAGATACGTGGAACATCGCCATCGAAATGAAAATAAGCGATAACCAAAAATGATCGACAATTACCGCACAAATTATTATTTTTTCTTTTCAATAATCGATTGTGTATTCGAATATATAATCTATAATATGAATCGCGACAGCTTTGACGATTGGAAGACAATAATGTAAAGCATTTTTTTAACACTCCAATGCTAATAACATTATTTTCTTTTTATATTGTTCTCACACGTGAATACGTTTTTCGTCGCAGGAACAAAGAAATGTTTTCTGATCAAAAATAACCAATGAATGGTCACTGTTCATTTCTGGTTATTGCTCATGCGCGTTTCGTTGACGATGCCGTCGTCTTCAGAGCATTAAGGCGGAGAGAAATCACTCAGCGCTCTGAAATCGAACGAGTCATCGTAGAAATACAAACGAACAACAATCGGAATGACCGATACTCAATCATTGAATATTTTCGATCGGATTTCTTTGTGACCTGTAAGGTGCGAGCGAGAAATCCATTTATGGAAACGACTTCAGCCACAAGTACACTACGAGGTGACCTGTTAAAACATTCATATATGATACGACGAAAACACTGGATGGGCCGAAAACGGTGGAGAAAAAAAAACAGATATTCTATCTCCAGTTCTGGAAGAAAACCTGCCGACGGGGGATGTGTGCATTTTTAAAAAACATCGAAAATGTATTACGTCAGATTCGTATTTACCTGTCCGTTCGACGTCATCTCCATCGAGTTCGCCGTGTGCGACGACCTGCCGTTGATCTGATGACTATCCGATACCATTTTCACTCACGCGCGAGCACATAAATTCGCGACGGACGCACAAAACGCTCTGTGAATGAATGAAGTCGACGCGAAAAGATTGCGTCTAACACTGTTCTTTGCCGATGACGAACGTTTCAATCACTCGTATCGATTTTGATTCATTATAATACACCGATTCACTCTTTCTCAAACGTTCTAACACCTACAGTCTTTTTTATCTCTACTGATAAAGTATGATAATTAAATTATATATATATATATATATATATATATATATATATATATATATATATACATATACATACATATATACATATATATATATATATATATATACACACACACACATTTCAATATTTATACGGCTTGAAAACCGAGAATTAATTCCATTAAAGGCAATAAAAAATGAATAGACTATGTGAAGATCGCCGATTGGTGAGTCGACAGTGAATATGAATCACGTAGGCCATGAATCTCCGTGATAAACAGGCGAAGAGCAAACGGCCTAGACACACTGGATCTACTATCGAGAAATGACCATAGAAAGCTGATCTATTGCTATGCGAAACACGGTATCTAGATCGGCACTCGATTTGGCAGAAACACGTTGTCTAGATCGAAACCCTAATTATTTGTACGCGCTGTGTCGACCGACGCGCAAGCTCTTAAAAGCGGCCCAGATTAAAAATTTAATACAGGGCGTTTAATCGAGCACGTCATCTTTTAACTAAAAACCGCAACTGGATCAGTATTTCGCTGGTCAGTATTGACTCATATACCACTAGATATAAATATCGTTATTAAATTCATTAAGAATAAATTTACAACTACGAATGGATCTAGTAGTACATGAAGCAGTGCCGACTTGTTGAGATCTAGTTGCAGTATCTAGTGAAAAAGTACGAAACAATAATTCCGGTCCGTTGGCTAGCAACCGTACAAATATAGCTAACGGCGCCCCGACACGCCGTCCTTCATTTGTTTCGAATTACGAAACAGTTTCAAAACGTCGCTGTCTTGATTCTAAACGGGGAAACGAGACCGTCAGGAACACATTTTCGCAGTCGAAGCTCCGAGCCGGTACTGTGTTAAAGACGTCACCGGCCGATCCGTACACATTATAAAACAGACGGTCCGCTTAATTTTCATTATGATAATTCAAACACAATATCCGACAATGTAAATTGTCACGGAATTACAAAAACACTTCCATACGCGATAAGAACGAGTTTCGTTTTATCAGTACTGTAATAATATTCTGATAACGAGTACGACCGCCGTCCGTACTGGATAACTTTAATGGCCGGAGCACAACCTGACAGTCGGTAGACGGAAACAAACTGCACGGGGAAGTTAGAGGGAGAGGCGAGGTTTTATCTTTTCCGTACCGGGAGGATGGACAGAGTTCGTCCAGATTCGTCCACGTCTACTGGATTTTCTTTCACAGTCACGAATGAAGATTGATAGAACGGATATTTTATATTCGGAGAACTGAAGAATTCGTGATTAAAACCTGGAGGAACGCCGCGAGAGTGAAACCCGTTCTGTGCAAAACACTCTTAGACATTGAACTGAAGATGTTCACGTTGACAATTTCATTCCGACTTATAAAAATCACCTTTCGGAGATCAACAGTGCTCTGAAAGGCTTACGAAACAGACGCCAGTCAGTGATTCGAAACACTCATAACTGATTTGGATTACATTTTTCTGATTTTCATTGTTGAGTAAAGGAGTTAGGATGTAAGGTTTTTTCTTCTACCTGTACAGTCGTCCTTAATTATTTGATCGTGCCGTAAAATGATAAAAGGATTGTTCAAGAGCGATTGTTTTGAACTGTGTCGATCAGAGATAAATAAATAATCAAGTATGCTAGATTCGAATCGAGGATGCAGATGTTCAACGATCGGTATTTAAAACAATCGCCAGCAGCGATGACAAGGTCGAAAAATACACTGAATATATGCCAAACTCGTATGTCATTCGTTCACATATATTCACTATTGACAGACGAGCGACGCATCCTTCGATTTATCCTCGTCGCGGTTCACATTTTACAAAAGCCAGCGCGCTCGTGTTTCGCAAAAGTGAACGACGCTCTCGTATCGAATATTATCTCGGTTTAGAAACAAAAACCGGTCGCCGGTCGTCGTGTGTTTGTTTGTCGACGTGGAGCGGTGCCGATTACAACCGAATGTTTACATAAGAACGAGAAATCGACTTGCGACACGCTGAAAAAAAGACCAGTCGGCATGTGAACAAAATCGAACGTCGAACGACGACGACTTTCACTTTCGCACTGAACGGCGACTGTTTTACATACCGCCTGTCGATATCGCCGTTTCGGCACACACTGACACACAAGCGCGCGCTCTGCGATTAAAACGCCGTCGCTCGCGCGGATTTCATTCACGGATCTGACGCGGGAAGACGACGACACGGCTTCCGTGCGCTCGCACACACACACCCACACGACACGAGCGTACGCACGTACGCGACAGGACGACCACGCGGACACGAACCGTCGACCAGCTACCGCGACGGCGTCCGAACGACGACTGATCGTTGCGTCGGCCCGTCGCTCGGATCGTAAACGCACCGTTCGGAATTATGGGACGTCGTGTACGCAACGTACGACGGAAACGTCAACACTGACACACGTCGGTCAACATGAAACTGATAGAACGGTACGCGGACGCACTGAACCGTCCTGACCGCAACAATAAATAATAGAAACAGACAGATGCACGAGCCGTCCATTGAAAAGAGATCGGGCGACTTAGGTTTAAAGATGCAGGCGGCGTGTGAAAACAGTACCGAGTCGATGAATACACCTATACAAGAATGTTCTCACACCGATCGCGGGCATCTTAACAATCGATTCACACGAAATCAGAGTCCGGTATGTGATTCCATGAAAAAAAAAAATGACACTGTCGAATGCAATGAGGGAAAAAACATTTTTAAACGGTTTTAAAAACAATCTATCAACTGTTTACAAGCAAAAAAAAAACCTGAAGAAACGATCGCGTTTGCGCTGACTAAAACAGGCAAACGTTTCTGTGAAGATAGTTGGCTGTGAAATTTCAGTAACGTCTGTTTAACGAAAACGTATATTCGACTACAGTTGTTTTTCACAGATATAACGATAATTTTCAACCGTCTGCATAAGAATTTAAATATTTTTATTGAAAAGAAAAACAGTGTGCGTCGACAAAAAGTGGAAGGGGCGTTCGCACCTGTGTCTGGCTGCTGCGGCCGTCTATTACGAGCAGGCCATTTTAATTTAAATAAATAAAAACGTATAGGATACGCTAGTCCGGGCATTTTCCGATCAAACGTCGGCACACTATTAAGCACCGCATCCGATTCGATACCACAGTCGACAAACAACCACTGTTTACACAGAACGACGATATTAATGTGTTTGCGCGCAGCCCACTCGGACGCTCGTGATCTAATCTCATTTACGACGGGACCGTGCGGTCTGTTATCCCGGCGCGCGAGGAAATCCCACGATCGTCAGGACAGAGGACACGGCGAAGTGAGAGGACGGTTTCGCATCGAGCACGCCGTGAAAACGGACGATCGGACGATGACGAAAATCCAGCGAGCCGATCCGTCGATGAAACGAGCAGCGGTCGGCGTCGCGACGGCGTTAAACACTTCTCCGGTCTGGAGGAGCGGCGATCCGTCAGGCGCTGCGCCGTCATTCGCATTCCGTCGTTCCATAGCAGGACCTCGTTACGTATCCGTTGTGAATCTTTCTATACATTCGAGTCTCTCCCTCTCTCTCTCGTCCAGCCCTCGCATTTATACGAACGCAAATACGTGTTGACGATTATCGAAACCGTGACGAGATTCGAAACGAATAAGAAATACGTGCGGGGAGGGCGTTCACCGCACGGCGATTAAAGAAATATTATGCGGAACATTGTGTGGACGCCGTTCTAATTGCACGGAGCGTCGCGCCGTCTCGTATGAGAATTCGGTCGGCGCGACGAACGTTGTCGACACAACGTGACTGGCGGAGCGACGGACCGACGAATAACGCACGCACGGGTTCGAATCTAGCCGAAAGTTTTGTTTTCAGTGTGTACGCTGCAGGACGACACATCTCTTCTTTAACCTCGGTCAGATTTTATTACACATTCGGTAGCTCGGTGGGATTTTTGAAAAAAAAAATGCTATTTTTTGCTCGTGACTCTAACAGCGACTGGCCGTTTCATGACACAATTAATTTCATCGCACAGATGCACGAATTCAGGCATTCGTCTGTTTGAAAACGCGAATGCAAAAGTGGAACGACTGTTTATCCTCATTAGTCACAATTGGGATTTGAAACAAACAAGACATTCGATTTTGTTCCATTACTGCTTGGATTTACCTAGCGAGAAATCGGCAAGAGAGAAACATTAAATACGGAGGAAACGGGACAAATCGTCAGCAAATATTTTCAATGTAAAGTATTTCAATGGCGATGCCTTCATCGCCGGAGCGCCATCTAAATGCGCGTAAACAACAACTGATATCAATTCAACGTTTTTCATGTGTCGTCTGCATTTCGAAAATGGAAACGAAATATGCACGAACATGGAAAGAACGAATCTTGAAAAATATGAAACATTAGAGGCCTGGGAGTAGAAAAAATGCTAGTTGTTAGATTTCGTTCGAGGGCTATCCGTACAAGTTCAGTGCCCTCTCATGACAAACGTCTGTCCGGAAACACTTCATGCGGACGTCGTATCAAAGGAGAAGAAGACGGACCGCACGGCGACGACCGAACACAATAGGTGCCCTTTTTTCCGCTGCCCGCGCTGCACCGTCCGAAGATATCGCGTGCTCGACGGTGCACGACGCTTTCGGGACGACAGCGAGATCGACCGACCGACCGTTCGTACGGCGAACGCGACGAGCTCTCCCGGCTCGATCGACGAACGATTTATGTCTTTTCGTGCGCGTAGCCGACGACGCTTTTCCAAGGATCCGCGCGCGGCGGCGCGACGGCAGCGCCGTCCCGTTTATTATTCTCGCATTAAGTGAGCGCCGTTGTCCCGCGTTCAATCATCGCACGGCTATTACCGCGGTCAATATTGCGACAATCTGCCAATTACCTCCTCGCGCACACATTCGTCCATCACACACACACACACACACATAATGTTTTGTTCAGTCTTCTGCAGGCACTCGAATTATGCGGCACGAAAACTTTCACACATTCATAAACGAAATTATTTATGAACGATTGTAATGCGGTATGCAATCAGCTATGCTACATAAATGCCATTTTTAAAAGCAGCATTGTGTTTTTTAACGTCACATTTTTTTTTGATCATTCTGAGCACGTAAGCCAACACGCCGGAAAGGAAATAATCAGATTCGGGACTTTTCTTCGACTGGTGTCGATTCTATGAATTGAAAACTTATATAAAAATATCTAGATATCTGTTTTCTTTTGTTTAATGTCGTCGTTATATTGTTTATACATTTTAATTATATTAAAGTCGGATAAATCGACTACAGTTGGCTATGAAACAAACGTTAAAATAAAAAGAAAAGTTTTTTTTAGCCTACTGCGTGCATTTTCCGTATTCTAGTCGCGTACGATTGACCTGATGTAACTAATGTCGAAATCGGACGAGACACAAACGAGCCTGTTGACACAACTGAATATCATAGTACAGCTCTGATACTGTGGTTACATCTACTCTCACGAATGAATTCGTTTTCATAGCACGAACCACAAAGACCAAGCAAACAGAAAGATCCTTGTTGTCTCTGTGGTTCGTGCGATTAAAACGAACGCATTCGTGGGAGTAGATCTAGGCAGAGTATCAACGCTGTACTGTGACATTCAGTTGTGTCAACAGCCTCGTTTGTGTTTTGTCTGATTTCGACATTAGTTGCATCAGGTCAATCGTACGCAACTAGAATACGGAAATCACACGCAGTAGGCCAAAAGAAACCTTTCTTTTTATTACAATGTTTGTTTCATAGCCAACTGTAGTCGATTTATCCGACTTTAGTATAATTAAAATGCATAAAACAATATAACGATGACATTAAACAAACGAAAAAGGTAACTAGATACTTTTATATAAGTTTTCAATTCATAAAACTGTCGTTGGAAAAAGTCCGCCTGTATTTATTTCGATTACCGAATTTTATTTGTAGCCATGTCCCGATCAACAATTCACTGACAGAACGGCGAGAAAACCCGCCGTTTCGCTCTCTCGTACGTGTCCTTTATCCTGATTGTAAAGCGTTTAATGTAATGCGCGCGTGTGAAAGTAAACGACCCATCGATCGGGCCGACGGCGGCGGCCGCCCGCCGATAACGTGTTAAGGAAATATTCATTAAGGGAAAAAATGGCGTGTAATGCGACCGGTTTCCGATCATTTTCGCCGTGTAAATGTGATAGCATTGTTTGGAAAAAGTATCGCGACGCTGAAGCACAGGCGCGCGCGTGTTCTGTTCTCGGTGTGCACTATTTGGGACGCGTTCTCGTGTCGGCGCGGGCGCGATAATTAATTCGATCGGTCGCGTTTTCGACTCGCGTCGAACAAATTGGGTCAATTAGATAAGCTATTTGTTTTATTTTTAATTATACACACACACACACATATATATATATATATATAATGTACATTTATTTAATCATGATTACATCTGACGCAATCATTGCGGTCGTTGTAACCGACATGATTGTGAGAAGAGAGTTGGGACATGGAATTTCTAGCCAAGTATATCCCTTTTTCACAGCGAGTGTTCAAGATAACTTTTAAAGTATCTCGATTAAAAACATATGTCTTTAACAATATATATATATATATATATATATATATATATATATAGTTCAAAATTTATACGAACTGACAACAGGGAATTAATTCGATCCTCATTTGTTCAGTAAATTGTGATCGTTGCTCTAGGTAATTATTGTGATGTCATTTTTTCATGTTTTCCATACCGCGGCCAACTAAATTCACTTCCAAATGCATTTTTCGACCGTTCTCACAGACTACAAGATTTGTTCGAGAGTGTTCAACAGTCGACTCTCGATTATTTTTTGATTGTCGATAATTTGAAAAAAACAACGATTTTTCTGTACGACAATCAAAAATCAAATTCGATATTTTTGCGAAGAGGTGAAAAACTCGATTCGAATGATTTGATTTCTGCCATTTCTAATAATGCGTTTCCGTTCGATGCTCTGTGTGTGTGTGTGTGCACGCGCAACATGTCCATTAGCGAGACGTCGCACGGATCGATATCCGTTAATTCGTACGGAGAAACAATGTCGTGTCCGTCACTTAATGACCGAACGTGAAAAATGAAAAACGTTCTTTTAAACATTCGCGATCGTATCGTGCCGATTGAAATTATGTCCGCGTTTCGGAACAGATTCGGTTCGATCGACGGGACGGGGCGCGACGCGAACGGCCGATGAGAAATGTGCACGGACGCGCGCATAACGAATTCGTCCCACGCAATTAGGCGACACGTTACGGTCAATTAGAAACGAGCTCGGCCGCGCTCTCGGCCGACGGATAATGTAAACGGGACGCGTCGTCGTCGACACATTCCGGTTCCGGACAGTGGAAAGCGCGAGACGCGCGGACAGACGAACGGGCACGACACGTCCGAGGAGACAGTGTGCGGTGATGCTCCGTTCGGAATATTTCAGTGCGGCGGACGGTCGATGACGATCTGAGTCCGAGTACTGGCAATGTCTATGAAATATATATATATATATATATATATATATATATATATATATATATATATATATATATATTGTGTGGTATACGATATACAAACGGACTGTCATAACTGTCTAAACAAACAAATATCATAGAACAATCTAGATCAATCCGGCTCGATATCAAAAGGTTGCTTAGATAATTATCGACAGCATTTTGTTCAAACAATAACAAACTAATATACGCCTAAAACAAGTGTACTGAATTTGTTTGACAACAAAACTCTATTCATACGTATAAAATGAATCGATTGTATTTGTATTTGCCAATAAATTAAAAAATTAAATGTAATACAAAACTTTTGGACAAAGTATAAATGTACCCTGGCGACAGCGGCTAAAGAACCAATCAAGATTGACCATCGGGCAGCGAAGGGAACCGTTCTGGCAACCAACGCCCGAGGGGTACGACTATATATATATATATATATATATATATATATATATATATATATATATATATATATATATATATATATATCGATTTCAAAAGTCCCTCTCTAAATAAAGACAGAGATTCGAAGTCGCCTGATCAACATCCGCTCTCCTCGATACTTGTATCGGGCGACGAGCATCACCATCTAGCTAAGTTACAGATCCTCGCACCTCGCGCTTAAACCCCGAAGCGCACACGGCGCTGGCACAACATCGAGTTGCCCGATCAACAGCCCAGAGCGTTCTCCGCGCACCGACTCGCCGGCGGCCGTCATTCGAAATCGTTTCGACGGTGACCCTGTCCAATAAACGAGACTAATCGAAACGGAAACAATCGAGTGCGAACAAAAGCGTTACGGCAACACGCGCGCATTGTTGTCCATCAAGGTCACTGCCGGTTCACACACGAGCAGACGGCTGTCACGGAAATGTCCGATTACCGGCTCCCGTCTCGCGCCGTCGTCGCTCGAGAAACTCCCACGATTGTTCTCGATTCCGGACGGCACGGACGCGGCGCGGTCGAGCGGCCGGTCGGCGTTCGTGTCTCGTTAAATATGCACGTTACGTTTTTTTGGCGTGGCGCGCGAGATGCGACGAAAATTTTAAAAGAAGCGCGAGAAATGTTTCCTCGCCAAACAAACAGTGGTCAATAATTGAAGGAAGTTAAAATGAAGAACGGACGTCCGATGCTCTGGTAGTGCGGAAGAAAGATGCGGCAGGAAGAGACGAAGAGAAGAAGAGGGCTGAGAAGAAGATAGGCGAATATCTCGAACTAATAAAAAAAAAAAATTCCGGCACGATCAGATACGCCGGCCCTCGAAACGACAATTCCATTCTGTTTAATGACTCGGACAGAGGTCCGCGTCAATCAGCGCACGTCAAAGCTAAATAGATTAATACGTGGACACGTCGAAGCACCGGCCAATTGGCTTAAGTGTCTGCGACATTGTTCGACGAATCCTCGCTCGAAACTTGTTTGTACGCGCACGGGATGACAATGTCACAAACACACACACGGACACATCTGTGCGTGCGTGTGTGTGTTTACATCGACGGGAGTCGAGCACATGTCATTACCATGAAACACACACACACACACACACAGCCGCGCACACATGAACGAGCGCCTCAGAGACAGAGCAGATTTCGCTTTGTGATGCTAATTCTAATTTCGTACGTGTGTGCGCTTCGCTTCGGTGACGAGACGATCGGCACGGATTGTACCCGAGCGCAGGGTCGAATCCGTGCCGAAATCGTTTGAAGATCGGGAAACTCGATCCGGATCCGCTCACCGTGAAAATTAATGCCGGTAATTAGTGCTGGCGGAACTTGTAACGCGTCCGTGCGCCCTGGTTTCGATAAGACTGTGCGGTCGGTACGTGTGTGCGCGTGCGTGTGTGTGTGTGTGTGTACGGTCTAGATTTCGCCGGCTTGTACTTTAATAATTATTTACAAAATCGGTCAATTGTCCGTTCGATCAACTGAGTAGACAACCGTTCACATGTTCACATAACAAACAAGATATTAATCTTTATTCGAATAGAACGATTGCTGTGATGGACCCTTGCAGTGTGCAAAGTACAGGTGAGACATATCCTGCACTCTGTATACAGCAAGTTAGATTAGGTCGTCTGAACTATAAAGAGGTTAAAACATGTTTCGCAGATTTTTTCTCTCCACGCACGAATTTTCAAACATTGAAAATCAATTTCTCAACCGACGAACCGAAAAAAGAGATTTCTGTGCATTTTGATGCTCTGTGGATGAAAGCATCGATATCGAAATGCACCCGATGAAAAAATGCACAATTGAAAATGAATGGCATTGAACATTTTCGAACACCGGATTTTTTTGTGGCTCGTGGGCTGTGAAAAAAAGTCGTTCGTTAAAGCGAATTTAATCATTGAAGCTACAAAGCCACGACCTCAATAGATCGAATTCGGGACGACACGTCGAAATTTAAACAAACATTCGTAGTTTATCGAGTTCTGTAATCTCTTTTACTGCTTCTTCACGCTATAAATTTGAAGTTAATTGACAAATAAAAAGATGGTTAAGCGTGCATTGTATGAGTGGAGATAGTAAGAACACTGTTAAAATATCTTATTACGGGGTAAGTACCGATATTACGATTCTGTAATAATACCGTTAAAGTGACAAATACTCGTTTTAAAACACACTTTCGACATTTTCCACTTCAGTGTTAGTTGCTAGAAATTTTGCTACAAATACATGTTGAAGTCTATATAATGGGGGTCTAATCCCAAGGCTCGACGACACACAACAAGAATACGGAGAAAATTAACCAAGATCAGACAAAAACTCAAAACCGTCAAATACATACATATATATATATATATATATATATATATATATATATATATATATATATATGTATATCTTTAACTACACCGATGTCCCAGAGGCCAAATGTGAAATTCACCGTCAACTGCTGAACATTTTTACACGTCTGTGTATTACACGGTCTAAGAAATAGGTAAAGTAAGTAAGTCTAAGTCATAATCCACATATTGATCGATAATATTGACATCTGTTTATTCTGTATGATTGAGAAGAAGAAGAAAAAAGCGTACTGACGTTTAATAAATTACATTTAGAAGTGACGTTAGCTGATTCGATCGTTCGTTGTTTAAAGTAACGAAGCAGCGTCGACTTTGATATGTTTTGAATTATCGCGTGAGTCATGACAGATTTCGTTCATTCTGACAAATAGTTGGAATTTTTTAAGATTTTGAAGCTATCAAACATACAGATATATATATATATATATATATATATATATATATATATATATTTCTGATATCTTTATGTACCAGTCTTTTCGATTTCAATTTCACAATCAATTCTTTAAATATAAACATAAACTTCATATTTCTCGAATATCATTTCCATGAATTTAGTATTTCAAACAGAAAAAAACAATCAGTGTATCGACATCGACGTTTAATTTGTTGTATATGCTTTATTGTGTACTCGTTAATACATTAATTAATTATAATGTAATAAAAAGTGTTTTATATGTGTGACATTTATAAAAACACTGACCAGTCGAATCTTCGTGCTATAAAAACATCTGAGAATCGAGGATATGACACTTCATGCAATGAATACGTAAAAAAAATAACATTGAGATTTTATTTTTATTTTTTTTGTATTGAAAGACCTATTCATTTTCAAACGATATATCTTTAACTACCCCATTGTTCATATGGTCCGATATGAAACTTGCCCTCATCTGTTCACCACTTTTACACATCTCTGTATGTTACACGGTCTCGAGCTCGTACGGACACTCACTCTCACACGCAAATACCGCAACGCCGACCATCGTTTCCCGATCGAGCAATTGTTTTCACAGGTGACTATGTTTTCGTACGTTCATACATTCGGATGTTTTCCAGTCGTGACACAGATAGTCCGATCGAATAATAAAGAATAGTTTTTATTACTTATTTGCACGTGTTCGATCGATTCACCTTGTTGTTCGACTACTTGGTTTCGCATACTTTTGTAAATTCAATATTCGTGCGACTTGTCGAAGGAAAAATGAAATAAAATGTTTGCGATAAAATTCAAATTGTAAAAATGAATAATTTCCATAAAAATAAATTACCGAGTTACTACTGCATTGTAGGTAAACATGCACATGCACACTGTTCTCTCTCTCTCTCTCTATTTATATATATATATATATATATACATACATACATACATACATGTATAACCTCGCTTTATTAGATTATCAATGTTATGCGCACACGTCTCCGCGCCCTTCACACACATATTCTTGTATTTATTGCTTATGCATGCGCGTTCTTGAAATAATAACCGGTTACACTGACTACTTTTAATATTTTCGTACATTTCGTGATCGATGATTAATCAGAAGGACGTCAGAACGTCGCCGCACGGCACGACGGATCGTCGTCGAGCATTGCGTTCATGAACGCGCGTCGATCGTGTCATTTATCAGCTCGGTCCGTTCATGTCGACGTGCGCTTCGAAGATTCGTGTGACACGTACTGCACGAATATTCATTCCGGATCGAACGGGCCGAACGCGACACAGAACGGAATAGAAATAAATCCATCGCCCGATCGGGCAGACGTCCGACCGAAAATCATCTGTGAAATGACTTTTTTTAATCTGTTTGCCGTTCGCACGATCCCACGAAACTCCGTCGTTTGGAAACACTGCGACCACACTCGGCATTGCAAAACGAATGCGCTTCGGAAACATTTGTTTTTTCTTGTCTCTTTTTTCGATTTTTTTTTTAAAAAAAAGAAACGCGAAACACGTACCGGTCTATTCACGAAGGCCGTCGATTGTTTTTCGGCCGACTAGATCTCACTAACGTTGTGAATCGTCGCAGCGTTCGACCGCAACGAAATTCGAAGAAACTGGGTCCGGGACTCGGTCTGTAAGCGACGTAATTTCGAATTCACTGGAATCGCAGTTCGAGACCGGTGTCGTAACAGACACATTATGTAAACATAGAAACAACTTTCAAGTTTCACTCGAATCAAGTGGGCGTGCATCGAGCGACTCGATCGCCGCTTCAGAGTGCCTGCACACTTCTGAACGCCGATAAAACAATATTATTAGTTATTTTTTTTTTCAATTACACGCGGCTGTCATTATTACTGAGGTTTTTCCACAAACGCGTCCTTGGAAATCTTCACACAACACAACAATGAACAAAAAACGTCCGATTACAAATTGAATATTTAGCTATGTTCAATCAATGTCAATATATATATATATATATATATATATATGTGTGTGTGTGTGTGTGTATGAAAACGATACCTAACAAAATTAATAACAGTTCGCCGTTTATGTACATAATTTTTCAATTTAAAATCGCATGGAATACCAGATGGCACGTTCTGTACAAGAGCAATTAATATTTCGCCATAAACGTAAAGACGCGCTATAAATAGAAAATGATTGACTCGAATAAATATTTATGTTTGTTTCTCTTCTGTTTCTTTCACTTTACCTTTGCCCTGTTATAGTGATCGATACGTTAGTAGAAAACCTTATTTACATAGCTATTTATGTGAATGTTTTATTAGATTGGACTAGATACACACAAACACATTCATTCCATTCGATCATTACATATTCATGCGCCTACATATGTTTACATAAACATACATACATATATATATATATATATATATATATATATATATATATATATATGTGTGTGTGTGTGTGTGTAACATTTATAAAATGTCGAGTATATGAAAGAAAGGTAAAACAAAACAAAAAAAATCAGTTTGACAGCAAATGTAAAAAAAATGAGTACAGTTGCAGCACGGCCAACTTAACTTTTGAAAGCACTGCTCGTTTAACTCTATGTGTCTACGCGGCAGGCTTTGTTCACTGAATGTCTGCACGGGTGTCTTACCGTCGACCGTTTCGATGCTGTCGGTCAATCGAATATGCGGAAGTCCACTGGACTGGATAAATCTAGACTCGAGAATCCAGTCTCGTACCAGTCCAGCTATGGATCCTGTTGAAGATTAGCCTCGAGATCGGTAGAGAGTAAATCGGGTCGCCTGTTCGGTAAGACCACGGCCACAGTCACTAGTTCTACGTTTTAGAGTTTATATCCGTCTCGAGTAACAGTCGAGCACTTCGATTCGCGCCCGAGTATACTAAGGAACAGAGAGCGTTGGCGCAACACTCGCGAGTATTACCCGGACGAGGACACGTTAGGGCTAATCAGGATCGACAAACATGGATGTGTAAGTTCCTTGAAACTTTTCCGATATTTTTCCGTCAACAGACTTCGGCAAGAACATTAGTCGTGCACAACAACACTGAATGAGCGGATACAGGGATTATATACTCAGAATATCCAACAATCATAAGACACTCGCCGTGCAATAGTGAGACTCGCTCATACTTTAAAATTCATGGGAATGAAATCGATTAAGATTACTGACGAGTCGGCCGTGCTTCGACCAATCAGTGAGAGTGCGTTTTCACGGGCGCTCTGTACCTCTGGTTGGAATGAACGAAACAGACACACTGAACGCAGTTACAATCGCTCCACAGCCGACTGACGATAATCAATCCGAGCAACATCTAAATTTCTTCACTTACATGGGATACTGAAGCACAGGCGTTCGAAACTCGCAGTGAATTTAATTAAGGGTGCGCGAGCGGTCAGAGATCTCGTGGTTTAATGGAAACGATATGCACGTCGAAAAGTAACAACGACCTGGAACGAACACGCCACCAGTTCTCAATTCGAGTCATCGTGTCACTCAATGACAAGTCCAAATGTGAATTTTAAAATTGAATGCCGATTCGAATCGCCGCACGGTAACCGACGGGCCGTATTGTCCCATGCTACGATACGGAAAACAATCCACAAAGCAGTAGAAATAACAAATAATCGAAGCAAAAAAAGAACACGCTCGTCTGATTACAAAAATGGCAAGATAAAAAGTGAAACAAACAAGTTTCGATCAAAAAAAAAAAAAAACAAAAACAAAACAGAACGAAAACATTCGCATGTTTACGAATGTCTCGTCTGTTCACCGTTATGCTTGTTTGTCACTGTGGCCACCGGCTATAAACCACGCTAAGAATTCGGATGATTTCCGTCTTTTGACGTTCCGAGGACGATCATTCGAATAAATAACGACAGTCAACTATCGTACATTCCGACTGCGTTGTCACGGAACCGACCGTGCGCTCGTATGTGCGATCGAGCTGCCATACTCGTTTTCCATTTTTCTAGAATAAAATTTATTTACAGCACACATGGAACGGTCCGACAGTACTGGACTATAAATGGATCCATTGTATGGCGATTCCATTGACAGCGAGTCGAAACGAGACACGCGTTTATCTCTCGGTTCGCCGTTCGATTGTTCGGATTGTTCTCCGATCGCTAGATCGGTCCGATCGAAAATCAATTACCAGATAATCGACGGAACAAACGTAAACGACAGCGCACGGCACACTGGATCATTCGTCTAAGAGTGACGGTCGTTCGTTTCGGGAAAGTCGCAGGTGTCCCGACGCGATCGTCCGTCGGTCCGATTTTAAATCGACCGTATGACGATTAAGACGATCAGTGCTGTCGTTCGTTTTCACAGGAACAACGGACGGACGCTCGGAGAATCGAAAACCGCGCGCGTACGGCAGCCGCGCTCTTCGATCCGGACGAAAGTGAATTTTAAATAATTACCGTGCGATCCTGAGAGACGCGTCAGACGCTTTCGTCGAAATCTGAACAGAACCGAGTTTATTGTCGACACGGGCTGACGGGTCCGTGCACGCTAGTGAACTCGCATCGGAGTCGACACACGCGCGAGTACGTAGTCACAGACGAACGCGCGCGCACACATCACTCACTCTGAGCGTACACACAGCTCCCGGTATACGAGGAACCCGTGGACCCACGAACGGTGCGCGTGTGGTCGTGCGTGTGTATCGGGGCCGGGAAACGCGCTGCTCCGCACTTTATTGTTGTCGACGGACGTCGCCAATCAACGAATGAACCGTGAGCACTGCACTTGTGCCGCGACAATACGGTCGTCACCGCCGCCCCGCTCTCGCTCCCCGTGCCGGTGTCGCTCGGCCGAACGCGCCGTCGCGCGCTCTGTCCGCGCCGTCCGAGCGCCGATCGCGCTCGCTCGCTCTCGCCCCACGTTGTCTCGCGCACACAGGCCACGTTTCGTACGAAATACGAATGCAACAGTTTGTTGATCTTAGCACGGTGGGACGGGAGGATCGAGCGAAACTGTTTTTATTTACCTTTTTTCTTTCCGTTTTTTTTTTTTAGCAGAAATCAAACTGTTTCGATCACGGAACGTTTCTAACACGGCCACTTTCGGTCTTGATACAAGTTCTATTCCTTTAATAGACAAATCAGCAGCGACAATGATAAAAAGACAGAATTGAAATAGAAATCTGAACGAAACGGTAAAAATCAAAGAAGTCGACTTTCAAAAAACAAACATGACAATCCGACCACAGTTACTATCTTGATTATTTTATTATTTTTTTTCACACCCGCCTCAGTAACTAATAATAACACTAAGTGAAATTATACCTTAAATAAAACGGAACAGAGGTTTCAACTTTTGGCCGATTCTCGTTCCAAAACTTCTTTCTGACGCTCTCCACTGATCAACTGTAATAGATATAGCATGCAACGATGTAGTACCTCATTCCGGATAGAAAATCTCCCGTGACAGATTGAACGATCGCCTATTCGGTTTTTATAATCTACTGAATTAGTTATTTGTTTCATCCAATCATGCATAATTTTCAAACTATTTAAATACACAAAGCAGAATTATATGCTTTTTCCTCAACAGTTGAAGATCGACATCGAAATCCGTAAAAGCAACAATCAAAATGAACAATGATCGATTATTAAACAGAAACATGTCGCGCGATAAGTGGATGACTGGAGATTCGTTTGTGAAACGAAACAGGAGTCTATGACATCAAAAACGACTGCATTTTTTCCCTCTCACGAAAAACGTAAAATGTAAATACGATTCTGTGTTCCTACGCCTACGTCCTTTATGTTATCTCGTGGAGAGGAGTGAGGAAAACCAGTGAAACCATTTTCGACAAAAAAGAGTTCATTCGTGAACTGAATTTAGTCACAATGTCCGAACTGCATTGTGACAGTGACAATAATATAAATTTTAGGGCATTGTCAGTCAACTGACTTTGTACGGATTCTCGATGACGATTTTCATAAAGTTATGCTCGTTTATAGAAGCATAAGCGTGCGTTCGAAAATTCAGAATTTATTTTTTTTTTTAAAAAAAAAACAAAAGAATGAAATTAGTTCTTGAAGTAACCACTCTCTTCTCTTTTCGCCGTTCATTCTGGCACACTGTCTTATTATTACGAACACTGAATATTCACAGGCGTGCGTCATACACACACACACACGTACAGAGAAACACGAGCATGTTCTTTCTGTGCGAGTAAAATCGTGTTAGCGGCGAATGTACGTCACGAGTTCACTAGGCTAACCGGTTATTCGGCGGACGTGATCTATGCCATCGGGGAGAGAGTGTGAGCGCGCCTCGTGTTCTCGTATAAGGCTGATAGTTCAAGGAAGTTGGAAATGGCATGGCCGTCCGCCTTCCGATTCGGGCGAGAGTCGTTCGTAGTCATGAGTGCACACGGTTTCGGTCCGATCGTCACAGTCGGACCGGTTCTGGTGCACGCAGGCTCGTTTCGAAACGCGATTTTAGAAATCCGTCAATGGACACAACAACAACACGGGCAGTAATTTTCACGGACGCCGATTCGATCGACGTGTCGATTCTTACATATCCGTACAAACAGTCGGTTGGAATGCAGTACCAGCGTATTTGCCGATTTGCATCGCGACCACGATCCGAGATGCGAAAGCAAATGAAGATTTGAACGAGCGATTGTATATTAATATAATCGTTTTGTGATCGAGCACGCTCGGACACTTGATAACTGTGTACATTACGAAGCGATCGCAGTGTGCATTGTTTACAAACAACCGTCGCAGTATGCATTGTTTGTAAACAACGGTTGTCTTTTGTTAGACGTACGACGCGTCGATCGGTTTTTTTTTTGAAAAATAGAATAAAACAAAACGCTATACAAGTACAGTCGCGCGAATGAAACATTCTAGCAGTCGTCACTTTACTGCAGTGCGGATAGAAATAAAAAATAAACATAAAACAATAAACTGAACGGTCGAGATAAAACTGACAGGTCGTTACGTCTGCACGTCGCATAAATTCTTGAAAAAACACAAAACACACACACAGACGAGAGCGTGTAAACGGAAACGACAGAGATACGGGATCCGCGCCGTCGTCGTCCATTGTTCGGAATCGCTCCGCGCATTAATTATTTCCAACGTCCGTCGGTCCGTCGCTCGACGGCCGTGTTTTTTCAGTCACGGGATCGACGCGCGCTCGTCCGTTCTTCTGTTTGCCTGTCAGTTCGTTCGGCTAATTAATAGAAACGAACGCGGCCGTCGATGTCTCTCGGCGCACGCGTTCGGTAAAAAGAGCACGAAAGCGTCGTTCGAACGAACGGAACGCGCTTTTTTCCCGTCGGGGTTTTTTTTAATCGCACGCGGACACGCGAACGCCCGCCGACGAGACCGGAACAGGCACTCGGCCGACGGAGATGGTAACGTGCACGGAAACAGGAGCACGGCGCCTGTAGTACGACGTCGAGTTTTCGAAAACGCTGACCCGCGACGCGAATTCTACGTCTATCAGGTCGTTCAGAAACGAAAATCTAAGTTTTCCAACCACAACTGATGCACTGAAACGTCTAAAATCGAACGACAATCGATCTGCGAAATAATAGCTTTAATATCTGGTCGATTTCGAGGCCTTCTAAAAATAAATGTGTCGATAAGACGAGAAAATAACAAAACACGATAAGAACAAACTTCTTCATTTGCTCTTACACGAACGTACGCCGACAAAACTTGTAGTCGGCTGTGTAAAACAATCGAGTATGCGTATACGTTTCAATGTTCTAGTCAGCTCTGACATATCTGTAACAACTGTTATGTTTCTATATCAACGACCAAAGCCAACTTGAAAAGAAGTATATACATGATACAAGACTGTCGTGTTCTATACGTATATACCCTGCCGCGTTCCTTTTTCGCGAATCTCCGAAGCCGTGCCGCTGGCCACCTTCGTTACGTTTAGATAAATTTCGAATTCAGTCCGAGATCTAGTTGTAGACGATGAAACACTCTCATCGTGCGAAAAAAACGTACTCCGAGCCGGTGGAAAATACGCGACACGTGCGAACGGACAGAAAATGTTTACCGAAACTTACAGCGTGGCGTTTCACTGGCCGTGTCGAAACCCGGTCCTGTGTCACGAACACTTTTTACTCGTTCGACTCTTTTTTTCTCTCGGACGATGATTAAAAATATATCACTTGTCCATCGTCCCGACCCGCCCGTCCGTCGTTATGCCGCAGGGGTCGCTGTTTCGACGTACGGCGACGCTTAATGTTGAAAAATGAACGGAAGAAGGAAGTGGACCGACGGCGGCCGAAAACACGTAACGGAATGTCGTTTTCGTAACGGGTTTTTTTCCACCGTGACTCCGAATGATAACGAAATACAAATAAACATATATATATATATATATATATATATATATATATATATATATATATATATATATATATATATATATATATATATATTAATATATGTCTGTGTGTATATGTATGTAAGTTTGCGAGAGAGACAGAGAGAAAGAGATTTAAAATATCAGACACATTTTCGATAATTAATCGTTTAAGGAAAAAATATTTGTTGTAAAAATGTGTTCCAGATTCGCTATCTCTAAAATGTGGAATAAAAGAAAAGCACCGGTCGTCCGTAGAAAAAGAAAAAAAAACAACGAACGTTCGATTGTTTTTTCTCTATCTCTATTAAACAGACGGACTTATCTGTTATCAGGTGAACGCGTTCTTAGGAAGAAAAAGTACAAACCGGCCATCACATTCGGACATGACAGAAACAAATGAAATGATTTCATTATTTTGCACGCGGAAATGTTGACATTCTCCGCAGAAACGGGGACTTCCCATTTATCTGAAGTGCGATTATCTTACCAATGTTTTATAGACAAAGATATGACACTATATGTCATTATATTACAGCAACGGATCAAGTAGTGCTTTATCTATTTCGTAAAATATTGAATGAGGTGTTGTTTTTTTTCGCACAGATCCGTACTCTCAACTTTCAACTTTCAGATACAAATTCTCGAATTGTGAAAATTTTCAAGCGCGGAACACGCCCGTGCGATATAAGACACCGCCATCATGTCGCCGATCCGTGTACGGTTACCGCGGCAACCGAATAAACATCGATCAGAGGTATCTAGATTAATGTACGGAGTTTGGTTCCGAGTCGAACGTGAGATTCTAAGACACAATTCTGGGCGATTTGAGCGGGCGTGAGGATCCCGGTCGAGTTCTGCACCGTCGCATCAACGAAAACTCGACGGTTCGGACAGTCGCTGTCGCTCGAACGGTCCGAAGTCGACGGAATGGGCATAATTTCAGAGAATCGCTATGATCTTTGATCCGTGCGTCGACGAGGAAGGTCTGTACGTTTATTAGTTAATTAATTAATTCGTCTCGTGTTTGCACATAGGCGAATGCGCATTTCATGTATACATATATGTATACATATATATATATATATATATATATATATATATATATATATATATATATATATGTATGCATGCATGTATTTATATATAAGCTGATAAAGGTATACTTAAACGTACCGATCGCAAGGTCGCCATTATCTACCTGACCGCATTTCCGTTACGGAGTCGACGACGACAAAGCACCGACCGATCTAATCCATTACGGATGGTAGAAATCGAAACGCACGAAAGGGAAATCCGGATTATCGATGCTCTTAACCATTCCCAATACACATACACACACATACGAAGCCTGATCAGAAAGTTCCAAGACTTGACTTCTGTTCCAAACAGTAATGTGCATGTATCATCGCGATGCGCCGTCTCTCTTCAATCCAATCGCGATTAGACGGTGTGCATTCGTTTCGACCTTGACACGCGTCATGTGTTTACGAAATTCGTTTCACAATCTCTAGTCGCCGTTCAAGAGTTCGACTGTCGGGAAGTGTGCACGGATCTGAGAAACGGTGGCCAGAAATCGATACTCATCATTATCGAGCATGGGTGTACGGTTACGATTCCGAAATCGGCGTTCGAATCGTCCTAGTCTTAATAGAATTACGACAGTATCAGTTCAATACAGAAACTAGCAGCTGGTTAAAAAACTTGTATCGCGTAGCCTTAGCTTTGTCGAAGAACATTTGAAAACTCACCGCATTGTTTATAAACATAGCAAGCGTATGATATATGAATAGGGTGCTTTGGCTCAGACAACGCATACTATAATAACGTTGTACTGAGTCATCCCATAAGTAACACAGTGTTTTCATGTAGGCGAAAATGCGGAATGAAATAGTTTTTCAATTATTCCAACGTGTACCGCTCAATCGAACGTAACGTTTTCTCAGTCTTATCGTGGAAGATTAACAACGATCGCGAGAAAAAATATTAGTCATCAAGGAAGCGTCGAGAGAGCATATTAGGCATATTTCACTTTAGGAGTTTCGTCGAGGCGACAACGCTACAACTGCAGTGAGAGTGCGAGAAAGTGAGTCCGAGAAAGTGTTAAAACGTGCACTTTTTAAAATATGTATCTAAAATGTGCTAAAGAATGTAAGTTGTAGATGCGAGTGTTTAGAGTTTTACAAAAGACTGGCTGAGCCGTGCAAGCCTCAAATCAAAACGTACTCTCATGCCGGCCGAGCTCTGCGGACCGCAAGCCAAGACGACCCTTTACTCCTTAAAACAGAAGCCGGAAGTCTCGGAACTTTTCGGTCGGACCTCGTACGCGCGCGCCGTTCGATAAAAATAGCATGCCGTGTATCGTTACGAATACGAGAAGGACGAATTAGCAGCAGGAGCATCACATGCGGCACGCTCTTCGAACTGTCCGTACGAATTTCACAGCGGCACGGAACGACTGAATATGTAAATCGGTCCGCCGTTAAACGTTACTGTGAACGTTTGGAACCGTTCACGTCATGCTGACTGTCGATGTTTCGAAAACGATTTGTGTGTGTGTGTGTGTCGTATTGTAATTAATGTATTTTCACGATGTGGAAAAACGTTTTAGAAAGAGTGTAGGCCGCTTTTTTCCTATCTTGACGAGACGCGAACGTTCCGCATCGATTTTATTCCGCGCTGTTTGCAAATCGGACGCTTTTTAATCGAAGTGCTTTTCTTTTTTTTTTATATACATATCAGCGATAAAGGTTTGGGGTGTCGGTGCTAAATTTACTATCGAAAACGAATCGTTCACTCAGCCGATCGACCACAAGCCATTTCATGATCAAATAAGTTCAGTGTAATTGATTTCTGATCGTCGCTCGCATCCACTTCAACATACCCCGAGCGCACGTTCTGAAATGTCCACAAACAGCAATCAAAAATGATCACTAATTAGTTATTGAACAGTTTTATCGGACGAGTCGAGCGCGTTTCCCGATTATACACAAAGCACTTTCGCCGCGGGCTTCATTGCCGACAAACATGAAGAACGTAAAATGCCAAACGAGACTACAGGGCCGGACTTACCATGAACGCCGTGCTGACCAATCCGTCGCTACTGCCGAGCATGCGGCTGTGCTCGTCGAAATGCTCCTGCTCTTCGTCCCACAGTTCCCTCACGTCGCTGTCTTTCGATGGACGGACGTATTCGGTCTGGCGAAGGGGCGCGTACGAAACACCATCGGTCCTTGCGTTCGTCCCGTTTGGATTGTTCCAGAACATATCAAGCGCACGATAACATCTGTGTATCTGGAATAAATATGTATATATATATATATATATAAATATATATATATATATAAATATGTATATATATATATATATATATATATATAAATATATATATATATATATATATATATATATATATATATATATATGTATATATATATATATATATATATATATATATATATATATATATATATTATCCTATCGGTCTTTGTCGCATTGGATCGACCGAGTTTCTGTTCTCCATCACTAGTTTCGGCACGTGTGTCATCTTCGGATAGATTTTACAGAACTAACAATAACGAGTTGTCGGGAGGGAGAGATCGTGATTGACTTAATGTTTTTCTGAAGTTGTTGAAATTAAAAAAGAATTCGTCTGCGACGGACGACTGTGTAGCGTGGAAACAGAACAGGGGAGAAACGAACGAGAAATTGTTTTTTTTTTAAGTTTCGGTGTTAGAAAGACAAAGCAAGTGATTGTACAGTCACGAGATCTGATAAACTAGACATTTTTGTGGCGTGAAGGGAGAGAGATGCCAAAGAAGGCCGCTGAGAAACAAAAAAAAGGCTGTATTATCTCGATCGACTTCGTTCTGACAAACACTTCAGAAGGAGAGACACGTGGTCGAACAAACTACACCGGTGCACACAGCAGCCACTTTTTTCACTGGAAGCGTTGACGAACGAACAGACAGTGGACGGGAAAAATTATACAAAAAAAAACACACACACACACAGCATCGTTCCCTGGAAAACTACCTTAAACGAGTCTATTCACAACTACCATTACCCTAAATGCCGTGCTGCTCCATTATAAACGCACTAGAAAATAATAATCGGCGTCACGACGAACGCGAAACCTTTCGAATGGAATACACAAGTCTTACAACGACCGCACACGACATTCACGACAGAATGAGTACAAATGAAACACGATATTATTTGAATAAACTTATTAAACATATTTATTTAATTTCTGTGACGGACAGATAACGGCGCATACTTGGAAACGCGGTGAAGTTCTGTACTATTAACATCACTGAATGTAAACATTTGTTGATTATATATATATATATATATATATATATATATATATATATATATATATATACATATGATTATGGATTAAAAACAAAAACAGATTTCAGACCGCGTGAATCATAGATATCGATGGATTATCTCCACGGCTGTACCGAAACGCGCGGAATATCGTCGATCTAAAACAGACACTAGTGCCGATCGAGATCGGAGACGTCTTATCGTGACGTCGAAACAAAAAAAAAAATACACCTGACGTACGCTCGTTCGCACGCACGCTGTCAACAATGTACCGTCGACGACTTGTTTTTTCAATGCCACCTTACCAAAAAAGTACGGCCTGTGTTCTTGAAATAGTCAACGCCTGCTGGATTTGTCTATCGATACGTAAATATCTACCTATTGGCTACTGCACTTGCGTTTTGTTATCGGATTCGTTAACGGAAATAAAACGGCACTGTCTCGCAATAAACGCTGGGTCGACCCGAGACTTCGTCGGGATTTCTGGCAAGAGTTCACGCTCGGACATCGAATATACGACTATGATGCGGAACTCGATGCTGCAACGTGTCGACGGCCTTGTTCGATGACCTTGAGCGATCTTTCGACCTGTTTGATTATTCTGGCGGCATGGAGTTTCGTCGTTCTCTCCTGAACGACGTTTCAAGGTGGTTTTTAAGGGCCGTCGACGATTAGAACTCTGCAGTTCGAACTGTGAGTCCGCTAGTCAGAGAACTTACGATTGCCACAATGACGGTAAAACAATGCCGACGGTACTCGGGGCTCTATCCGAGATATAATTGTTATGGATTTGAAAATGATAACGAATTGCGGTCAATTTGCAGTAATAGTCACGACTACTTGTCGGATCGTCGAGCCACGCATCGATCGAAAAGTCTACGAATAAGCTGAGCAATATAATAATGCAACGTCGCATATCACAGCGAGTTTTAATCAATTTGGAACGAAAATCTGCACCTCGTGCACCCTGTTCGATGGACTTTGTACCGTATCGTTCCCATTCACTTCTATCTGTGAAGGAATCGCGGCGAGAAATACATTTCTGTCATTTAACGAAACAAAAATCAGTGGATGAGAGAAAATCCAGACAACTTCTATGGATCAGTTAATTTCATGCTTGAAATATTGTGTACTGTTTGATAGGAATTGCACAAAAAATTAAAATATTATAAATATATATACACACACACACACATATATATATATATATACATATATATATATATATATATATGTATATTTCATAACATAATAATCGTTCAAGTCGAACGCACTCGTGTCTCTGCGGTCGAACAGGCACACATTCATTTGTCGAAAAAAGTCGACTCGAAACAAATGAATTTATTTCGGAGACGAAAACCGATGATCCGATTCGAAAAATGTCGCCGTGCCGCCACGTACCTCGATCCAAATCCGCGTCCATTCATCTCTCTCTCCGACGGAACGTTCGCTCGGATTGTTTTATTATTGTGCCGAATACACGTTTTATTACCGCTGTAAATTCGTGATCATCCGTCAAACACACACATACCTTTATATATATACACATATACATATATATATATATATATATATATATATATATATATATATATATATATATATATATATATAAATATACGTATGTATATGTATTAATGTATCGAATTTCTCTCCGAGAATTTACGGACCTAATAAAACATTTATTTTCACTATTTCGTACATTTACGATTTCGATTTGCTGTCGTTTCGTTTTCATTCGTTTCTTTCGATATTTCTTATAAGATTTTTACCGATTCGTTTCGATATCTAGACGACGGAGAGGTTTAAGATTTCACTACCTGAAGTTATATATTTCGTTCTATATAAGACAGAGGCGAGAGGAGCGGCAAGACGCGAAAAACACACAGTGTTTAATCAAACAGACATTATTCGAACGGAAGACAAAGAACACGACGAATCTTGTCATGTTCTTGTTCTCACGCCTGTTCGCGCTCGAACAGAACAATCGACGACCTGACATGCATTCAATGAATGTAGACTGAGAGGAAGACACGCACACGCCGTGAAAGGAGATCTTTCGAAAAATCGTGAAAATGTGCACGATGAATCTTTCGTATCAAGATCCGCGGCTTGCTTAATCTTTCTGTGCGCGAGAATCGTACTCTGTTGCCGTTCTGACACTGTGTGACTCTCGATCCACTTCGACGCACGAATTGTTTTCCGATCACGGAAAACATAAAACATGTTTCTAGTCTAAGAGGATGCAATAAATCTAGAACGACCGTTTTCGAATTTCAACGGCGATGCTGTTATCGTCGAAGCGCAATGATACAAAAATATCAAAAACGGCACGTCCGTGTGAACATTTTTTGGATCAGAAACTTACTTTGCAGTCTGCGATACAGAATTAATTTATGAAAGCGAATCTAGCCACAGTGTCAGAACTGCGCTGCAACACAAACGAAACAAGATTCGTCCGTGTCGAAGGACTAAGAAGGCCATGAATATTGTTCTTGTCGTCAAAGCAGGCTACATGAGTTTTCCTGCCTTCGAACAAAAATCAATTCTGAACAGAACGAACGATAAAGCATCGACCGCGCCGACACACACTCGATCGATGTTCCGGAATCGTCCGTTTCGGTTCGACGGAACCGACGCCTGCTACGCGAACGGTGGAAAAAAGGCGCACGAGAAAACAATTACGTCGCGAGAGCGAAAGTGTGTACACACAGAGCGGCGCATTTAAATATTTATTGCAGTGGCGGGCGCGTTCCTTTCACGGCGAGATCTCGTAATTAAAACGAATAAATTACGGCCGTCGCGCCGTTCGAGTAAGACGCTTTTCTTCCTTAATCGAACGCGAGAACGGTCCGCGGAGTGTCCTCGAGCGCACTCGTCGTCCCGGCGAAATTGGCACTCGTGCTAAATCAAAATGGACTATTTTATACGGTTTGAGTGGCCGCGAGTGCCAATTTTGTTCTACACGGTTGAAGCTGAATAGAGAAGTCAATTATTTTCAGCTGCCTTTCTTTAATTAACAGACTTATACAACCGTGTATTTTATATATATAAATATATATATATATATATATATATAAATATATAAATATATATATATATATGTATATAATAAAAAAAATTAGAAAACAGCACCAACCAAAACGAAAAGATACTAATCGATACAGAGGAGCCATCATAATAAATCATAATCCCAAATCTTTCTTACAATGACTTGTTTTCAAGTGCAACGGACATAACTCCATAGAGAGTTGATTATATTCGATGCTAATCGCTGGGATCGAAGCAAAATGATAGGCGGCGTTGAAAATCCTCAGAGTCTAAACACATATTATCTTTTATTCGATCACACGACGAGTTTTCTTTCCCTAACATCTATATCCCTATCATCAATAACGCGTTTCGCACAAATATCGCGTGAAAAACGTCATATAAAATGGATATAAATCGAATAAATATATCAGAAAACAATGGACAATAACAAGTGTCATTATCGTCATCGCCGCGCCGATCGACAACGAACACGGTCCGTGCACATAAACAGACGAACGAACGAACGACGACGCGGATAATTTTCTAATTGCACGTCCAAGGCCGGGCAAGTGAAGCGATTAGGTCGGACATTCGTGTCGATTTTCATCGCCTGGCCTATCTTTCTACAATATCCACATGTCACGGTATCTCACAGTATGCGATTTTGTAGAAGCGTCTCGTGCCGAATCCACGAAATGCGTATATTTGTCTGTTGTGTCACATTACACTAGCGCATGCATACGTTTACAGTAAAGAGAATGTGTGCCAGTGTGCTGTACGTACGTGAAACTAGAAAGATCGCTGGCGGACGACCTTCGGAGCCATCTCGACGCGTGCAGCAGCCGCGCGGACCGTCGACAAACGGACAAAAAAAACGAAAACGAACCGATTCGATTGCGGTCGACGAAAAAAGCGAACGACGGACGAAATAAACAACCGACCGACACGCGTCAACGCTGCCGTCGATCGGATTTCGACAGATGTGTCCGGGTTTCGGTTTCGATCGGCGGCACGGGACCGACGGGGAACGGACGCGTCGTCGTCGAGCACTGGTCGACTCCGTACCGGTCGTGGAACTCTTTAAAACCGTCCGATGTCTCGTCTCCGCGGATCCGTACTTTCACCCAGTCTCCGCGGTGACTGTGCACGATCATCGCGCAATGTGTACCATTTATTGTAAGCAGCCGCGCGCGCGTGTGTGTGTGTGTGCATGTCGATAATTGTGGGAAACCGAACGGCGGCCCGCTGTTCGCCGTCACGGTCTTGTCGTTTCGATCCGATGGTCGCGCGAGCGGCCGGAAACCGGGATACGGTGTTCCGTTTGCACGGTCCGCTCGCTCGTTAAACACACGCACACACCACACGGTCTTTATGATGTGCGGATCGTTACCGTGGACGATCGGTGTCGTCGAAGTCCAATACGAATCATCGCGCAAGCGAATACTCATAAGATCGTAGAGTGCGGTCGCTTTTTAAAAATGTTTTGCAGAATTATCACATATGACGTATCATTCGCAATGGGTCGATCATTCATGCGGTTTTTATATCGGATCGAAAAGTGTACACATGTGTACACAAACCACACACACACACATTAGACGGAGAGATTGAAATAGAGAACACAAAATATGTTCTATGCAGTTATATTCAGATTGTGGGTGTGTAATTATATTGACATGCAGTTACACATTCCATTCATT